>VMDO01037398.1:0-14363 GCA_007922755.1 Pedetes capensis | reverse complement strand
CAGATTAAATGATATTTAACTTCCAAGGGAAAAATATACTTTCCAAAGCCAAATAACTATACATTGCATAGCTTTTCCAGATGTTATATGAGTTGCATGCTTAGATTTAGTACAAAATCAAGTTTCAATTTAAAAGCCAGCTGTAAATACATACATATAAAATTGCATATGTATTATGTTTAACTATCTTAGAAACAGCTTGCAGAAACTATCAAAGCTTTCAAAATTCCATTTAACCCAGGATATCTGCTTTGATCCAACTGTCATATTATAATATACCTCTCTCTACTTCCTTTTCAGTATTCTACATCTCATCCAGCTAAAAGATCATTGTCTAAATACAGATATTTTTTCCATTTCAACACAAAGGCAGTTTTACAAGCAATTCTAAGACAAAAAGAAATTAAAGAAGTTGGAACATCCTATTTCATTTTAATTCTTCCTTATCTGACCAATATATTTCTTGAAAGCATGGCTTCTTTAATCTAATGATGGCTGGTTTTAAGTATTTGGATGTTGATCATTATGGTCCCTTCTTGCCATCTCTAATTAGTGAAAATGGCAGAAAAATTTAGACTACGGTTCCCAGTGAATATATAATAAAAGAGTATAAATATTTGATAAAGGAGTCTTATTTACTGCCCATCATTTATCAGAGCTTCAATTACAACATTTTTTAATCTTACAAAGTTTGTCAAGTAAACAAATTCTATCCTTACTTTTTATAGTCCAATCAGAATGAATGCACAGCTGAAATACATATGCCATATAAAAATGTTTCACTAATCTTTTCAGTAAGTGTGAGAATATAATACATGTGGGTCCACTTTATGATGCTATAGATATTTCCTTTTAAATGATATTCTTGTCTCCAATTTTTAGTAATTGTTAAGTGCAACTACTTTTCTCATCCTAGTTCTAATCAATCTCTCCAACACAATCTCTCCTGCACAAGTTATTTTTTCTGGTATTTAATGAGATAACACAGAGAGGCAGTGGTAGCTAGTATTTAAACAAACTGTTCAATAAATCATTTTCTCACTCAAATAAGTACTTTAAAAATTATCTATTTATGTTTATGAACTCTGCAACATAGGATTTTGCTAAATCCTGCTGGGCAACAGAGCTTAGCTCAGGCTTAGAGATACATGTGCGTGAAAGGATATGGGAAATACGCACATATACAGAAACTACCAGTATACTTGTGTATTTAATTTTAGTCATCTGCTTTAAACCACCAAAGGACAATGAAAAGTAGGCACTTAACCTACACATTGGCTGAAAAGTAAACAACTTAGTATTTCTTATTGAGCATAACTGGTTATTATCCTTACTGAAAACAATTAAAGAATAGGTTAAAGTATAATTACTTGATACAACTCAAAAATCATTATTGCCATGCATCTTTCTGGACTTTATTGTAACAAAATAGTGAAGTCAAGGTTTTAGTTTCCAGTAAGCCAGTCAGCATCTTCCATTCTCTGAGTTACATCCTTCTCTGTCCTGCAAATGAATGTCATTAACCAAAAGAGGAATATGTATAAGAAAGAGAATGAAATAGTATTATTTCTTTATCAGCACTGAAAGAAATCAATGCAAATTTCATGTTCTATGGGGAATAGTTGAAAAGCAATATCTTCATATAAGAAGAATCCTACACATATCCCAATAAAAGAAGATGATGATGGTTCTGTAGCATCACAAAATATTAATTATTAAATTAAAAAAGCCATATCTGAATGTAAGAATAGAATATTTTCTTTGGAAGGAAAAAGTGAACTATTTGTGTGATAGAAATTTTAGATGGCATTATTTCTTGTATATGAAAAAATTAATTCTGCCAAATATATAATAAAAGCAGATGTTTTTAGTTTGTTATATATTCAAAACATGTATTACCTGAAAGATACATTTTTTACATTTCTGTTTAAAAACTATACTTTTAGGATTTTACTTTATTTTATTTTATTATTTTTTGCTAGCGCTTGGGGGTTGAATCTAGGAACTTTCATATATTTTGCAAGTGCTCTCCCATTGAGCTGCTCTCACAGCTCATTTCTTATTTTTTATTTTGAGCCAAGGTCTTATTAAGTTATGTGGGGTACCTCCTGCTTCAAACTTGTGATCCTCCTGCCTCTGTTGCCCAAGTCACTGGGATTACAGGTGTGTGCCACTGAACCTGGCTTACTTTTATACTTTTTCAAAGTCATTGCTTTTTACACTACCTACAGAATATAATACTTATTTTTAAAAGATTTTAATTTATTTTTATTAATAAAAGCCATGTATAATCATTAAGATTTAAGGTTTTATTTTATTTTTTTTACTATAGCATAGAGAGGTCCAATGAATGAGAGGTATTGTTACTATTCTGGGTCAATATGCCATCTGTTACATTTATCTCTCATAATTCTAATGTACACTATTTCCCAAATAATTTGTAAAGGTCAAAATTAAGCCACAGATTAAACATTATTGCTTGTTATGGCAACAGATGAGGATAAGCATTGATGCTCCTTATATTTATACTACATTACATATCACACTGCTTTACACATAGTTGGCAATTTATTATTTGTGTAAAGTGGATACATAAAAATGAAAATAAATTTGAAGAAAATAAATCTGAGTTGTAAAAGCTAGTGGGTCAGGCACCTTTCCAGAAGCACTGGATTATTGAAAGTTCGTAGCAAGGAAGACCAATGAGATGACAAAGGAGAGAAAGCACATAAGAATTCTAATGAAGGTAAAAGGTCTAATAGTTCATTCCCATTATTGACTACATTTTGCCTTGTTTCAGAGAGTTCACAAAGTATAAGACAATAGTGCAAAATTTGTGATTTTTATGCCTTGCTGCTTTCTATTATATGCCTTAACCTTGTGATGGTGATAAAGTACATAGTAAATAAGTTTTAGAGCCTTTTTCTAGCCAACTATATGGTGCCTTGGAGGTCAAATGTTAAACGCAGTCAACTAGATTTTATTTTTCTCCAAAGGAATGCAAAAAATGGAGGTTACATGAAAGCTGGATTAAAAGAGAGCATCAAGATTTCTGTAATAAAAACATCTTGCAAAGAACGTAAAAGTATTTCAACAAAATGTGCAGGATCTAAAAAAGATTAAGGGAAATATCTCCAACACATTACAGGGATTTTTGAAAGATTATTTATAAGAACATCTTTAGTCCAATTTCAAAGGACTATTTTGGTTGACTTCTTGAAATTTGGGAAATATAGTAGATGGGACATTTTAGTCATAGTAAAAGGAAGCAATCTTATCCAATTTATAGGGGGAAAAGAGAACTTATTATAAAGTTAATATAAAGTTTCAGGAGTATCTTTTGGGCTTCAATTGCTAGAGTAACTGGGTCCAATTGTTTTCCAGAAACAAGTAGAACATGGAAATGAATGGGTCCCACACCTGTAATTTAAGCAAACATTCTCTTTCCCTGTTCTATATGTTTCAGAGATTTGGGTCTAATATGCTGTTTTCACATCTCTGATATTTGAAACAATACAAAAGATAGCTATGTTCTGGAACCCAAGTGGACAAGAAACTAACTCATACAGAAACTAAATATTTTTGGTTATAATTCCAAATCCTCATTGGAAGTGGTTCTGTTTGATCCAGGCTGTGCCTTACTTCCACAAGCCTGGCATATGGATGGGGTCACAATGAAATGACAAGACTGTGAAGACAGACAGAAATGTTCATTTAGAGAACATATCACATATAAAACCAGGATCTAAAATGGATCTATAATCTAAGCAAAACACTTATTCACTTATCTTTTCAACAAATACTTAACATCCTATATTTTAGGTACTGTTCGAAGAACTGAAAATTCAGATAGGAAATAAGGTGATAGCTTGGATAGCTTACTCTCACAAGTCACAGACACTTGAGTGTTCCATACAAAATAAAACAAATGACAAAACACTACAAACTCTGCTAACTTTCTAGTTCAAGGTAAAAATAAGGATGGAAAATTCTTTAAAAACAATAGCAATTTCTTTAACTCCTAATAACAGAAATAAATCCAGACTGAAATTTAAAATCACTAACTATGATACCTCTTTAAACACAATATAGATTTGGGTCATTCTTGTTGTAGTTGTTGTTGTTAGATGCCATCGAGTCAGGTACGCCTCATAGTGATCCTATGTACAGCAGATTCTGTGCCAGGCACACAAACTTAGTTATGTTTAGTTCCATTGTTGCAAACACTGTATCAATCCATCTAGTTGAGGGTTTTCCTTTTTTTTTCATTGACCTGCCATTCTCCCAAACATGATGTCCTTCTCCAGAGATTCTTAGAGGAAGGGAAATTGTGAAACCTCTATAAAATCTGTTCAATAAGTCATAGTTCCATAAGTATACCAGAGGGCTATGTAATCCTGTGGATAAATTAAAGCTAGTTTACTACTCACACATAAAATTTAAAACTTGTATGGAATGATGATATAATGTAAAATAACTAGATCTTCTTTACATGTGTTCTACTTATTGTAATGTTTCAATTCTTGGCCGATTATGGATTTTAGAGGGAAGCCACTAAGAGCAAAAATGAGGTATGGTGTGGTTTTAAGAAAGAATGGATTTTTATATTAAATGGAGAGCTTTTAGCATATTCTAAGCTATAATTTGGAATAATGGATCATCTGGTACTGGAGTATTATGAAGATATTCACAAACAGTCTGCTTTTAGGATTCAGCAAGAAAAGTAATCATAACACTAACCTTTTCAAGTAACAAAGGATGAGACATCCAGAGTGCTGTCTTTGGCTCACTTGTTGATCTTACTCTTTTCAAACTCTTTAACTCTTATATCTAGTCTCCAAATCTTATCATCTAGGTGAGGGTATTTCCTAAATATTCACAGTATAAGACTCACTACCTCTCCAGAGCAATGTTTTATTTTTGCCTCAAACTTTCTCCTCACTTATACTCCATGGTAGGTTCCTTGAGAACAGAAAACATGTGGTTTATTTGCATGCATACCCCAAGTGTCTGAAACAGTACAAACTCAGGATAGATTTATGAACTCTGACTTAATGTTTTCTTCTATGTCTTAACTTACTATTCCCATTGGAATGTCCTGCATTTCTAACCCACCTACCTCATGAGCTCCTATTCATTTTCTCAAGATTCAATTAAAGCACATCTTTAATGAAATCTTTCCAAAATCCTTCAGAATTAATTATCCTTTCTTTGCCCTATATTCATGCTTTTCAGTTACTTGGTACAATACCTGTTTTATGATTCTGGATACTTATTTTATCTTAGCAATTATAAAATTATATATCCACACCTATCCACATCCACATACATGTGTAATATACCTAATATACACATACACATACATATATGCTGTAGTTATATATTATGTATCTGTAATCCTCTACAAAATTACAGGATTGTTGAAGTCAAGGACAATAGGTTGCCAGATTATTTGGTACTGGATCCTTGGGTTGAGACTTTTTTTTTTTTTTTTTTTTTTGAGATAAGGTCTCACTCTGTAGCCCTGGCTGGCCTGGAACTTGCTAAGTAGACCAGGTTGTCCTCAAACCCTCCTCCAATCTCATGCCTCTGTCTCCCAAGTGCTGGGATTACTGACATGCACAAACACACCCAGCTGAGATCAGTTTTTGAATGAATGAATATATGTCATGATTAGAAATGATTATTTTCTAATGGAACAAAAGATATATGAAACAAAAGATGGTATCAGTAAGAAAAACAAAAACTATTAAAGTTAGCTTAAAATACATATATGAAAAGACAGATATGTGTAGGTTAGTACAAAGTTTATATGAACTTTTAGAGATGCAATTTAGAAACCAGAAATTAATTGTTTGAAGAAACAATTGATTTCTTGTTCCAGGTAGAAACTTTTGCCTTTCTTATTTCATTCTTTCCAAAATTTGTTCATTCTACTGCTTTTTATTTAGGTCAAATTGTTCCCCCAAAACTAGATATAGAACAGGACAGATCATGTTGCTCAAACATCTGTATGCTAGTCTCATATTGTAAAAGCTACAAGTTGAGTTAAGTCTATTTTTGATCACTCTATTCTATGATCATATAAGATCTTAGGCATTACAGAATTATAAAGTTATGAAACATTTTCATGTTACTCAATTTAAAGACTGTCTCTCTCCCCTCTCTCTATATATATATATCTATATATATGTCTATATATATGTCTATGATATACATGATATATATAGTCTATATATAGTCTATATATATATGTCTATGATATACATGATATATATAGTCTATATATATGTCTATATATATGTGTTTGTGTATGTATATGTGTGTGTGTCTATATATATATAGATATAGATATCATTATCTTGGCTGTTAATCAAATCTGTTTCCATATCCAGCAACCAAAGTGAGGCACACATAAGACAAAAAGCAAAGGTATCATTAGAATGCATTTTTATTTTTATTTTTCATATTATTCTGATCCAATGCACTATACTATTTCTTTTCCCTGCTTCAGAATTCAGCTTCCTCCATTACTTTTGCTTGTCTAGAATGTCATTGAGTTTCTTGTCATGTGACCTAGGATAGTTTGTGTGAGTTCCCTTTTAGAAACAACAGTGGCTTCTAAGACCCTCTGCTTCTAGGATTCAAATAACTTTTACTACTTACTTTTAAAAAACAAAGATGTCATAATTAAACATGAAAATTACTAAAAAGTTTTGGCACTTATAGAACCAGGAATCTGTCAAATAAGTAACAGTATAAGGAGATACCTCCATTCACTACATATATTAAAATGTGAGAGTCATTTTTAAAATGGATAGCATAAGTCACACAATATTATTCATGTTTTGAGGTAGGTCATTTTCTAAAGTTGTTACTAATTCTAGACGTGTATTTACATTGAAAATATTTGAATAGCATTTTACTACTTATCTAAGGAAATAATTATTAAAATTACCATAGTTCTCTAAATAATTTACTATGCACTAAATAGTTTATTTACTATAACAGTATTTGGAATGTTGTCATCTTAATTTATATAAGATAGTCCTCTTGAGAAATCTTTAAATACCACTGAAAAATATATCAAGTATATTCCAAGGATGCTATTATTTAAAATGTATCTTAATAATTCTTGTATAAAAATAAATTCTTAGCTGTGCAAAGACCACATGTCCATCTCACTCTGACATGGTACCAATGAAGTTCAGATTTTCCCATACTTATTCCTGTTTAAGCAAAACACAAACTCTAGGCATTAGAACTAATAGCTTATTTAATAGAGTTAGGCTAAATTAGGGACAAAAGATGTTTCTAGAAGGACTGGTTATCTCTGGATAACTTCATAAGCATACATATGCATTAACGTGAATATATACATCAACCTATAATACTTGTGATTTCTTTGGAGCCTACTTTAGTTTGTAGGGTTTCTAAAACAGACACACTTATCCCCTTTATTGGTGACAGTTTTATTCTCCTTATGATAATATGAAATAGTCTAAAAAGTACAAAGTGACAGAAATTGGTCAGAGAAGAAGATTACTACCTAAAGTCACCAATTCTCATCTGATTGGTCCTTTGACTGTCCTAGTCCTCAGCCCACCTGAAAAAGATTTGCAACATGCCACATACTACACAGTGACAGAACCATTTATCAATTTCACAGCAACATTATTGCTCTAAACATGGGGTGTCAATCTGCACAGCACTTTTACTCTTGTTCTTTCCCTGAGCAAACTTCTGCATCACTCATCTTTGCCTAAAGTCACAGACCCTGCCAGGCAGAAGAGCATCACTACCAGGTGGTTCATGCAACCAAGTCTCCCTTTATGAATCATGACACCAGTGTCCACTCACAAAGATGGAAAGAGAAACAAAGAGACAGCTTTACCCGCAGAAAAGAGAGGTCCCGATTGTGCTCAATGCTGGTTATCTCCAGGTTACCCATGACTACCTCGCAGTTTTCATAGTATTTGCGTAAGGCTCGGTACTGCTGTTCCAGGTCAGAGAGAGAGCTCAGTTTATTCTCTGTTCCTGCACACACTGCAAAGACAAAAAATACACAAGACATTATATAACCTTTCTATAACATGTACAATGATAGTATCTTCCTTAAACTATATTCTACAACAGTCCATCCTAGTTCCCCAAATTAAAATATTTTAAATTTCATTAAGAGCCATTGACTCCCTCACAATGATTAATAGTTGAACTTTTATATTCTTAAATTACATATGCTAACCAAAGATCAAAGCCTAAGGATTTATTTGTCATTTTATACTAAAGACTCTCTTAGAAAAACTCTTAGTCTATAATCATTATTTTACTGCTCCCAAGAAATTTATAACAAACTTTTATAAGATCATAAAATGTCTACTGAAAAACATATTATTACATAGGTTTACAAAATGTAGATTTTAAATATTTTAAATTCCAAAGAGGATAAATTTCTATTTTGAGACCACCACTTATAGAGATAATCATGCATACTCTCATAATTGATTAATAAACTCACTGCACCATTCTTAAAATATATACAACACTACACTACAACTTATGTACAAGAAGGTTTCCAAAATATTTTGTGCATTTTGACCTTTGTTATAAAGTCGTAGACAAATTTTGGGAGTCACATCTATTAATATAACTGAAATACCTAGCTATATTTGTATGTTTCACAATCTGCATATAACAACATATGAAAACATATGTAATATAAAGGCATCTGAATCATAGTAAATTCTCAGTGATGATATTTACTCAGTGTTTTTTATAGTCTAAATATTTAGAATTTTATTTAAACTTCCTGTAACAGACATATGTTTCTTTATATTGCAACAAATCTACATAATATACCCACAAAGTGCTATAAACTCTATGAAGGCCGATGTAATACATTGTTTTGTGTCTACTGAGTTATAATAGTGCTTTTTAACAAATTACCATTACATAATATTCATTCAGTCAATATTAAAATAAGTATGTTGTTGTTGTTGTTGTTAGGGGCCATCGAGTCGGTATCCTACTCATAGCGACCCTCATAGGGTTTTTAATGGCTGACTGTTTTGGGATTGCCTTGGGAGTGGATTGCCAGGCCCTTCTCCCAAAATAAGTATATCTGGCCCTTAATTGACAAAAAAATTCCCACTGTTCAATAAATGGTCAGATATATTTTATATGTACCTTATTAATGTGAAAAATTGAAATAAGCATGTTTAGAAATATTTTTCAACAAAATTAAGATGTTCTAATGAACAAAATGTGATTACTTAGAATACTTTATCACCAAACATTCTAATTGTTGGAATTTTTACTATAAACTGTTCTAATTCAGGAAAGATTTTTGTCTAAGTAAGACTTTCCTTATATTTGCATTTGATTCAAACTGTCTGGAATCAATAGTATATTCATCATAGCTTTTATCTTGAAAGCAAGACTTGATTTTTAAAGAATTAGTTTGGATAGATGCATAAAAATTATTTGGAGTTCTCTTCATGAAGTCTTTACTGAATGTCTCACAACTTCCATTTGTCAATCGATTTTACAATCAGGCAATGTATACAAGACAATACTTAAGCTATCAAGTTTCATTGATTTCACAAAGCTGTTTATCAAAACAGAATTGAAAAACCTTCACCAGCCAAAAGAAGTTTAACAAAATTCAGCCCCCTTGCCAACACTATTATAACATCCTTAAGCCATAAGCTACAATAGTTCAAGTTTCAAAAGTCCTAAATTCGTATGTGCTCCCTAGAGTTTCATTCCAAATATAATTCCAGGAATAAAGCTACATATGAGGCCTTAATAAAATCACCAATTTTTCTATTTAGCATTGATTCATTTACAACTGTAGCTATACTTGCAAACACAAGGCCTTTTGTTTCTCTAGATTTAAGATTTACACCCAACAGTGAGTGACCTACATAATCCTTATTAAGTAAAAGAAAAAATTTAAAATTAGGATTTTATAGCACTACAAAAAGATTGGCTAACAAGATTACTCATTTGACTCATGGGGCAAATAAAAGCAATGTTAAGTAATAGAACATTAACAATTACATATTAATACCAAAAATCAATTGACTCCAAGCTTGTTATGGCTATGAAACCAACACTCTATTTACTTACTAATCAAAATTTTACTTAACTCTGGAATCAAAATGCCTATCATGAGATAACAATTGAGAAAAGAACACTACTCACCTAGTATCATGGAAAAATATTTATTGATAAAAATTCCCAAGGTTTTTTCTAAGGACTCAAGTACTTGTACAAGACACATAAGAAGGAAGCAGCTAATGGTACGTATAAGTCATGTATACATTGAGTGTGTGCAATTCAGAGACAATTTAAAAATATTTGAACTGTGCATGGTGGCACACATCTCTAATTCCAATAAGAGAATCACAAGTTTGAGGCCAGAGGCAGCTTGCATAACTTAATGAGACTCTGTCTCAAAACAAGAAAAAAAGTAAAAAATGGCCTGGGGGTGCAGCTTTGTGGGAGAGCACTTAGAAAAGCAGGCATGAGTTTGCAGCCCTGAATTTGAGCTCCAGAACTGAAAACATAGCAAAAACAAAATACCTCATTTAAAAAAGTCTTTCAAGTTTCTATTGCTTTATCTTAAAAGTACTTTCTTTCCAGAAATGAAAACATAATAAACATGCTGTATGTTAATACACATTGTTGGGCATTTAAAATTGTGGATCTGTGTTGTTGTTGTTGTTGTTGTTAGGTGCCATTGGTTGAGTAGGCATCCCACTCATAGAGACCCTATATACAACAGGCGAAACACTATTGTCAGTGCTTCTCTGCTATTAATAGGGTTTTCAATGGCAGATTGATTTTTGGGAGTGGGTTACCAGGTCCTTCTCCCAAGCCTACAGTATCTGGTGTTCCCAGGCAGTCTCCCATCCAAGTACTAACCAGGCCTGACCCTGCTTAGCTTCTGAGATTTGACAGAATTGGATGCCACAGTGCTACAGCTGCAGGCTGTAGATCTGTGACATATCTTAAAATGTAGAATATTTAAAGAATATGTAAGAAGCAGCAAACACTTTCAGGGACTACTACCGAGTCCTATAATAGTTATGTGGAAAAGGCAAGTATGGTCAGATCTGTTCAAGTATATAGTCCCCAAAGGGGTAATGATTGCCACTCTGATACTATAGTCATTTAAACAAAGCCAATGCTATCTCTCCTCTGGACTTAGGCAGTGGCCTCCTAACTGATATTCAGGATTTTCAGTGTGTCCCTCTTAATTTTTCTCCATAGAGACACACGAATAATCTTCTAAAAAGCAAATTGCTCATGTCACTCCTCTACTAAAAGCACTTCCTGGCCTCTAATCATACTTACTATAAAATGCAAGCTTCTTAGCACAGTTTTTAAGAATCCCTATTTATCTTTGCCCAAAGGTCACCTTTTCAGAAAAGCATTCTCCAACCATCTTATTAAGCAGCTAAGAAGTTTCCATCCCTATGTATCTGTCAGCTTATCATGCTGTGAGGGCTTTTATGTTGCTGTGATGCTGAAAGCTATGTCATGGGTATTTCAGATACCAGCAGTGCCACCCATGATGGACAGGTTTCAGCTGAGCTTCCAGACTAAGGTAAACTAGGGAGAAGGACCAGGTAGCCCACTCCTGAAACAATTAATCATTGAAAACACTATGAATAGCAGAGAAGCACTGTCAAATATAGCACTGGAAATCGAGCTCCCTAGGCTGGAAGAAATTCAAGAAACAATTGGGGAAGAGTTGTCACATCAAAGTGGAGTGTACCTTAATGAAGGGAATAGAATAAAACCCCAGGGACTTCCTTTTGCTGATGTGGCATCACTCAAAATGAGAAGAAACATGGTGGTTGCAACATTGGGCTCAAATATAGAATGTTCGTGTGCATAGCAGTGTTGGGTAATGTTTCATTCTATTGTACACAGGGTCACTATGAGTCAGATCTGACTTGACGGCACCCCAAAATAAGTTCCCATATATTATACTCTACAAGGAGACAAAACAATGATTGTATTGAACTAGATGATGAGATTGCCACTGAACAACTTTTGGCTCCTCATGCCTCTGAATCAACAAACGAAAGAGTTTCAAAGCTGAGTGGGTAACTGGCCCTGACTACCAAAGGAAAATTACACCATTACTCCACAAGATGGGGATGGAATTTAGCTCAGTTGGTAGAGCCCCTCTCTGCAGTCTCTGAGGTCCATTTGATTCCTAGAACCACAAAAATAGGAGAAAGACATGGCAATCCACTGATGTGGCAATCTACTCCCAAGGCATTCATGAAACAATAAGCCATTGAAAACCCTATGAGGGTTGCCATGAGTTGGAGAAGACTCAAAGATGGCACCTAACAACAACAACAACTCCACAAGGCAGGTAATGAAGACAATGTCTATAATATAGGAGATTGCTCAGGGTATCTCTTAGGAGCATTGCTATGCCTTGTGAGAAAAGTCAATGGAAACTTACAACAACTTCATCCAGGCAAGACTACTAATGGTCCAATCCCTTCAAGAATGAAGGTATATGACACCTCATCAGGTAAAGATCCAGGACCAATTGTGGTACTTGATGAAAGCAAAGGGAATATAGAGTGCATAGTAAAAGAGGTAGTTATAATAATCAGTCATGACCATGTAACCAGTCACAGAAACAAATAATAAGAAACTTCTATTTAAGTCTTTGCCCAAATATCACCTTATGAAAAAGGCCTTCTCTGACCACATTATCTAAAATAGACACCAGATTTCCATACAATATGCTGTGTCTTCTTTTCCTTCTTTATTTTTGTTGTATTGTTATCTTAAACTATCTGTTTGTTAACTTTTTAAAATTATATATCTATATAATAGAATCCAAGCTCCATATGAGAAAGGTTCTTTGAAAGGAATATCAGTTAATGCTGTTGAAAAACATAAACAGTCATAAGAGTCAATGAAGACCAAAAGAAAGTCAGGATCAAATGTTGGTTCCTCCATTTTGAAGAGCTGAATGAATTTCAGCAAATCAGTTCACCATTTTGAGTATTAGATTCTGTACTGTGCTGAGTGTTTTTAATAAACTCAGTTTAGATACTACGAGCACAGCACTTTTAAGATAATTATTTCAACTTACAGATATAACAATCATTCCTAAAATTTCTGTAACATTTATAGAAATTCTCCCCTTGTATCAGCATTTATTTTTATCAATTTATGAGTCTAAAGTCTCATTTAACTAGAGATTTTATTTTAGACACTAGTGTTGAAATTTATAACATGCTTTGTTTTAATATTTTTGAGATTTGTTATAAACTCATTATGGTGAATTTTAATATATTCTAACTGTTGAACCTTCCTTGTATTCCTGAATAAAGTACACTTGTTGTTGTAGTTGTTAGGTGCCATCGAGTCAGTATCCGACTCATAGCGACCATACATACAATAGGCGAAACATTATTGTCAGTGCTTCTCTGCTGTTCATAGGGTTTTCAATGGCAATTGATTTTTGGGAGTCGGTTGCTGGGTCCATCTCCCAAGCCTACAGCACCTGGTGTTACAAGGTGGTCTCCCCTCCAAGTACTAACCTGGCCTGACCCTGCTTAGTTTCCAAGATCTGACAGGATTGGATGCCACAGGGCTATGGCTGCAGGCTAAAGTACACTTAGTGTTCCATTATTGTAATTGTGAGTTTTATTTGCCTTATTTGTATTGGTATATTTTTAATACTAAAAAGTAATTATCAATACTTTAAGGGCTGGAGTTTAGCTCAGTTGGTAGAGTGCTTCTCTGCACTTTCTGAGTCCTGGGTTTGATCCTCTGCACTACATAAAATGGGAAAAGAACCTGGCAGCCCACTCCCAAAACAATCAGCCATTGAAAACTCTATGAATAAGAGAGAATCACTGACTTAGTGCCAGGCAAGGGATAGTGTTAGAATGTTTCATTCTATTGTACATAGGGTTCCTAAAAGTTGGACTACACTCAATAGTACCTAACAACAAAAACAACAACAACAACAACATTAATACTTTAAAGTATTTTAACCAGTTATCATTAGGCCCACAATGATAAATAATTGAAATGGGCATATAGTTCAGAAATTTCATATCCTACATGATTAACTTTAAAAATATTAAGGAAAAAATACCATTACAAAAATAAGAAATGTGCTTAGTGACTTTTATTATATGAAAATATACATAAAGTATTTTTCAGTGTAAAAATTAGCATCCTCTTCAAAAATTGTGACCCTATATTCTCTGATTTTTTTGTCTTTCGCAGTTTGCTGACCCCAGAAATGATAAAATACAGACACTGGTGAAATTAACTAAAATACTACCTACATAATCCTTGAGCCAAAA
>VMDO01037397.1:0-14344 GCA_007922755.1 Pedetes capensis | reverse complement strand
GCCCTTATGAATGGGTTAATGTCATTATCGTGGGACTGAGTTAGTTATATCAGGAGTGGGTTCTTGACCCCCCCAAAATGGGGCCCCCTTTTCTCCTCTTGCCCTTCCTCCTTCCATCATGGGATGTGCAAAGATGGCCTTTGCCAATGTGGCCCTTCGAGTTTGCACTTCCCAGCCTTCAAAATTGTAAGAAATCAATCTCTGTTCTTCATAACTCATTCAGGTATTCTGTTATAGTAGCACAACACAGACCAAGACAACAATTAGGAATAGAACTAGTTCTCCTTCCCCCTCTCTCTAGCATTCACCCGTCACTCTCTTTGCTATTCTTATTCACTTCCTCTTCTTATTTATTTTTCTCTTGTCATGAATTTTTCTCAAGGACAATGGTAGACTAGTGATGGTGTTGCTGTATTTATTTTGCTGTAATACAGGCAAGTGCGTTACCACGTGGTAGGTATGTACCCTTAATTTAAACTTTCTGCCCAGGGTTTGATTACATTTGGATAAGTGATAGTGGCACAGGACCTACAGATAGTGTGGAACAGCTCAGGACTGGAGGAAGGTATTTTTGTTTTAAGTAGCCTTGATGGTGAGGCTCAAGTGGATAAATCAAAACATAAAGTCTGGGGCTGGACCCTTCGCCCCAGTTGCTCTCAGATCTCTGTGCGGAAGGTCAGGGTGCTGCCCGCCATCTTCTTCTGGTAGTCCTTGTCAAAATCTTCACTTTGGGCCACAGTAAAATAGTTCTTCCAGTCTCCAGGCATCCCTGAAACAAGGCAGCATCTCAGAGACCTGCACAAGGTGGGCAGACATAGCAGCCACTTCTGCAAATGTGTGGTGCCCTGTGCTGCTGGCAGGCACAGTGAGGCAGCTCGGGGCCTTAGTGGGCCATCTAAGTGGCCCCAGGAGCCACAGCCTTGCCAGACATCTTGGGGCGTGAGTGGCACCTACCTTTCCTCATGAACGGCGAGATGGAGTGGTCCATGATGCTGGTGGGTAAAGTGGTATAGTTGGCCATCGGGTTTTGCTTCATTACATCAAAGGAGGTGTGATAGATGATTTTATTCAGAACCTCCTCTGCTACATCTTTCTCCAGGAACTTCAGTATCTTCTTAATTTCCCTCCTTGGGTCCTGTATGTGGAGCAGTTACATAAAACAAGCAATTTTGCATCTTCCATTATGGATGATACTCTGTTTGGACAGCTGGAGTTTGGGGAGAGAAGTGTTAAGGGATCGATTCAAATATATCCAGTGATATATTTCTGCAATGACACCAGTGCAAGGTGCTGAGTGGCTGAGGTGCTGCAGCAGCAGGAAGATTGTGACTATTCTGCCGTGAGGGGATCACCCTGCAGGAGGGGAGCAGATATAAAACAACCCACTGCAGTTCCTGCCTGAGGAAGCACCTGCTTCCAGCCTCCTGAGACAGTGCCCAGGCCCGGGTGGAGGAGCCATGGCATCTCGTGGGAAGGTCAGGCTAGGTTGTGGGAAGGTGGTATGGAGCAGGGGCCACCTGGGTTAGCATGACTAAATCCAGTCTGTGGACCATAAGAGATGGCAAAAAGGGTCTGTGAATTAACAGAAGGCCCCTGAGAGGATGAGTAAGCACTATGTCATGGTGACCCCAAAGGGTGGACCTTTGCTCTTTGCTGCTTTTTGATAAATGAGATGCAAAAGTAGAAGGGGCATCAGCTTTTGATTAAATCTGAGAGGACTTCTTAACATTGGCACAGGAGATAGTTCTCTGACTTGAGAAGACTGATCTGCAGGGTGATGAGAGTAGATTTGGGATGCCATCTGTCCACAGCAAAACAGACAGCCCTGTCCACCCCAGCGTGTGGGTTTAAGCCTGCTAGTGTTTTTATGGACTGAAGCTCAATTAGGGATGGGGTTAGGGTTTGGAAGTAGAGAAAGGAAGCTAGTTTCCTGAACACAACTACATGCACTTTACAAGTATGATTACACAAATCTTTACAGTAATCTCATGCCATAGACACAAGGTGATTTTCTGGGTAAAGAATCATAGCTCATAAGTGTCAGGATCCAACACATTGACCTGCTTATATAGCACATGCTATTCAATTAAATTTAGCACAGAAGGGACAATATAAAAATTAGAAAGAAGGAGGGAGGGAACTAGCAAAGGGAAGTATAGACTGTGGAATGTGGGATGTGGAGGAGAATCAATGTAGAGGGATAAAGGGGGAGAGGAGAACCTCAATGTAAACAATGCAACTTCATGAGGACAAGGGAAAAATAGGGGAACATAACCTAAATATGCATTTGAGTTTTACTACATATTAGCCATAAGACTCCATAAACCTTGTAAATTGATAAAAGTATAACCAAAAGTGATGTAATAGTTGCATAATGGAAACAGCCAGTGCTGTATTACTCTGTACCCCACTATCAATTACCAATAAAAGCAGGAAGAAAAAAAAAGAAGTTTCTATATCCTGAGGAAGAGCATCCTCTGGACACTGTGAGGTGAAGGAAAGAAAGCTCAGAAGATCAAACAAGTGGTTAGAGCTTCTCAGACAGACTTGCATTGGAAGGAGTTTCATGAGGAGGGAAGATGCGCCCTGAAGCTGCTCTGTAGGAAGCTCACTCATCAGGGCCTCCTGGGATACCCTGCACCCAAGGATGTGGGAGGCCATGCGGGAGCTCACACTGCCCCTCACCTCCTTCATGTCCTCGTAGAAGAGGTAGAGAATGCGGTGCTGGTCCTTCATGTCCCACCATCCCTTTACGTGGTCATACCAGGAGCCCCACAGCACTGAGGAGAGAGAAGGGATGTCAGTGTTAACTGCAACTTATCAGGTGGGTGTGGCCATCTCAAAGAGTCCATTTAATAAATGCATCCTAAATGCACAGATCCTGAGCAGAACGCTTATTTGCAGAATACAGGATTATTCTAAGTATTTGTTGTTTTGTTGTTAGGTGCCCTCAAGTTGGGTCTGACTTATAGTGACCCTCATAAGGTTTTCAATGGCTGATTTTTTCAAGTGGATTGCTTTGTCCTTCCCCTGTCTTCGTGGTGCTGGGGATTGAACCTGGGTCCTCAGAGAGTGCATAGCAGCACTATATCGACTAAGCTAAACCCCAGCCCATTCTAAGTATTTAGAGAGATGTTAAACATATTCTGGATTCCTTGGCTCATATTTCCATCCTTGAACTTACTCTTCTATGAAGGATTACGGAATCATAATCTTTATTTTCCTTGGATCACCACATGGGACCTAGATCAATGTTATAGAAAAGATACTCTTTCTAAACAGGCTTATTCCGAAAGACTTTCACTTAGAAAAATCTCTACTGACCAGGTATGCGGTCCCTTTGCTGTCTGTGATGGTAAATGAAGAAGAGAACCATGCAGGGCATGTTTGTTGGCTCTGCCCACTCTACCCTCCATCCTGTCCTCCCTGACCAGTGCCTTGCAAATTCACCTTGCAGAGACTGTGTCAGTGGGCTCCTTGCCCTCAGGTTTATGGCTGGCCTTTACCCCAAGAGGCATTGGGAGGGAGGAAAGGAGGGGAGAGCACATTTATTTTCCTGATGCACCTCCTGTTGGCTGACTGTGGTCGACTGCTGCCCCTGACAAAGACTCAGCTCCAGTTGAGGTCCCTCTCCTAACTCCGGGCCCTGCTGCACCCCTAGAATACTTACCCTGGCTAGTGCCCCAAACTCTGCCTGCAGCTTTGTAAATAGTCTGTTAAAGTCTTCTGAGGTGACCGGTCATGAGTGTACCATCCGCTTCCACGAAGGACCTTGATGGACACAATCATCCAGTGGAAAACCTTCTACTCTGATGTCACTCGATAAACAAGGAAGGAATCGGACCCACAGTTTTCCTTCCCTTACCTTTTCCAGCTTTGAATGTTTCAACGTACTCCTCCCATGTCCCAGGGTCAGGCACCATCGTATTCATTCTCGAGAAATGGTAGTAGGATACCAGACAGTCCTTGGCATTCCTAGCCACATAGATAATCTGGGTCATCCAGCAGAGGGAGTGAGAGGCAGAGGGAAAACACGACAGGAAAGTCTCATTATTCAGTGCAGAGGCCCAGGTTCTTAGAAAGGGTGTTTGTGTACTTGTGGGCTAACCCACTGGTGTTTTGGACTTTGTAACATCAATGTGGCCATCCCTTCTCCTGTGCCCCTAAACGGTTCTTCTGTATAGCTGTAGTCTTAACATTATTATTATTATTATTATTATTATTATTTTGTAATTGACTTTTTTTCTTCCTTTATTGATAAATGTTGATGGGGTACAGAGTAATACAGTATTTGCTTTTTCCATTGTGCATCTGTTACATCACTTCTGGTTACCATTATTATTAGTGCATCCCTTTTCTATCATAGAAGTGTCCTGATTTGCATGATAAATACTGCATGCACCCTAAATGAACTTGGAGAATAAGGAAACTCCACTCCCATGACACTCACCTGCTAATGCCCCCACATCCTAATCCTATCACCTTGGAAGTTAGAATTTCAAAATATGAATGGAGGGTGCATAAAATCCAGACCATGGGGCATGGTGTTTTCCAGTATGTGAAAGGAAATCCTCACTGGCTTTTGCTAAGCAAGGGTTATAGGACAGGTTATAGGACTAGGTTATAGGACAGAAGGGATTCAGTCAGTATGTCCTCTAGTCTCCAGCCTCACAGATGAACTATCCCTCCTGCATTTTTCATTTGCTAAGGAGACTGAAGGAGCCCTGGGGAAGTGCTAAGCTCCCCTAAGAGAGGTATGCAATGGCTCTCCTCATGGGGAAAGCAGTTGTGTGGCCTATAAAGAAGACCTGACCTTTTGGCTTCTTTTCTTGCTATTCCCTTCCTCCTCTCTCTACAGGGCTCCCATTCTGACTGTGCTGCTATGAAGAGCAGGGTCGGGGAGGAAGGACAGTGCTGTGGTTGATAAGGGGAGTGTTTGCCAAAGGTCCCCAGAAAGGCTTGATCACCAGGGTGGTGCTATTAGCAAGGACTTTGACTTTAAGAGGTGAGGCCTCATGGGTTTTCATTAGGCCACTGGAGTGTGACCTCAAAGGGGAGAGTGGGACCCGAGCATTCCCACTGTCTCTGTCTCTGTCTCTCCTTCCTGGTGTGTGATATGACCACGGACTCTGACATGCACTCCTTCCATGATAGGTGGGTCTAGTCACACCTCAACAATGGGGGATGCCCAGTCATGAGCTTGAACCTTCAGAACCATAAATCAAAATAAACCTGTGCCAGTTCTTTCATTGTAGTAGTACAAAGCTGGCCAATACCAGCACATTCCTCAAGCATTTTTGTTCAGTATCTTACTCAGTGCAACTTCTGTGTCCAACACAGCCAAGCACCCAGTTGTCTGTTCCTCTTAGCAAATCACCCAAACTTTTGCATTCTGAATAGGATTTCTTCCACTGACTTCTCAGTCCCACGTGACTGTTTTTCCACCCTCTTTCTTACTACTGGATATCTAGCCAATGTTCATGAAAGCACTTTAAAAAACGCCAAAGCATGAGGCAACTGCTGAGTTGTATCATTGTGTAAAAAGATTTCATATAATATTTTTAAAGTCATATATTGATCATTGCCTTTAAGACCTGAGTAACCAGAAACAGGAGGCCCTAGGCTAGACAGGGAACATATTCAAATGTACTTGTTATGGGGAGTCCAATGTCAAGTACAATTTTGGGGGCTGATGATCTTTTTAAGTTTCCAAGTGCTGCTGTAACCAATTACCACAAATGTAGTGGCTTAAGACAACACAGGTTTGTTCTCTTACAGTGTGGAGACCAGATTTCACGGGGCCAAATCAGCATCAGCAGGGCAATTTCTGCTGCTAGCTCTGGGGGAGAACTAATGCTTTTATCCCTTATTATTTAAATGCTTATTGCTTTTAGCCTCTGCGCTACCTGCCTTCCTTCACTCTCTGCCCTTTCCTTGAATCTCTCTGACCTCTTGCTTCATTTGCTGCATCTCCTACTGCCTCCTGTGGTCTGCTTGCTTCCTTCTTCTAAGGACCCTCTTGGGTAGCATATGGGCAACAAGTCAGGAATAATGTAGCTTTTTGAAACATGAAAAACTATTTGGTTGTATTGTATTTTACTTGAAGACAGGAGATTGACAAGATAAAGAATTAGTGAATCATGTTGTTGTTGTTCTTAGGTGCCGTCAACTAGTATCCAACTTAGAGCAACCCTAAGTAAAACAGATGAAACACTATTATCAGTGCTTCTCTGCTGTTCATAGAGTTTTCAATGGCTGATTGATTTTGGGGAGTGGGTTGCCAGGTTCTTCGCCCCAGCCTACAGCACCTGGTATTCCCAGGCAGTCTCCCATCCAAGTACTAACCAAGTCCAACTCCATGTTTATCTTCCAAGATCTGATGGGATGGAATGCCACAAGGGTACAGCTGCAGACCTAGTGAATCATTGTTGTTGTTGTTAGGTGCCGTCGAGTCGGTATCCGACTCATAGCAACCCTCATAGGGTTTTCAATGGCTGACTGTTTCGGGATTGCCTTGGGAGTGGGTTGCCAGGCCCTTCTCCCATTTTTGTGGTGCTGGGGATTGAACTCGGGACCTCAGAGACTGCAGCGTAGCACTCTACCCACTGAGCCAAATCCCAGCCCAAGTGAGTCATAGAAACCAGAAAAAAGAGACAATTGAATCATCTCTTGCACTTTGTGTCTAAATCCTGCAATGAGGAGAACAGATGGACTGCCATGGTTTCATTCGTTATTTCAGTACAGATGGTGAAAGTCTGCAGTGTTTTATCTGTGAGTCACTTGTAAATATCAACTCATTCTCTCAGCAACCTTCAGAGAACTGGGTTTCCAAGGTCGCTTGCCCACAAGGAGGCGTGCGAGTCCCGCTGATAGGAGCCTTTGATTCTGCTGCATGGCTATACTTTGGATTGCAATTTGTAAGTTCACACTTGGTTTGTATTTCATATTGCATTGATTTCAAGACTTCTTGGTGAAGCAGATATCAACTGGGGCCACACCACTGCCCCTGTCTGTTAAGTATGGTGTGTGCTTGTGTGGCCAAGAAGGAAGGCTGGAGGGGGGGGGATTAAGGTTAGTGATAACTATAGCCATACAGTACATTCAGTGTTCACTGCTTTTAGAGGATCTGAACTAGAAAGTGTCAAAATAAAAAATAATATTCTAAATGGAGGAAATGCAGGTATCACAGTACTTGGGAGCTTCATGAGGCATGCCAAGGGCAAACCAAGTTCCCATACTCTGAGAAAATCAGATTTCAGATCCCGAAAGGAAGAGGACTGGCTATAGGACACTAAGGTGGGCGTGATCTCAGTGGGCAGCAGATGGCGTCCCACAGCACAGTCTATGCAGATCTCTGCCTGCTGTTCTCTGAACCCCTGCCATGTGCTGGGTGAGGCCACTTCTCCACACAGCATCTCTGACTAATGAGCAAGCCAGGCAGGGACACTGAGGCAGGCAGGCCTCTGCTGGCTGGGTTCAGTGGCAGGACGTGGGCTGGTGTAGCTAAGCCTTGCCTGGGCTGCCTTGTACCTGACGCCCAGCCTGCTTGGCCTGCGTTTCCTCTGCAGGGTCAGAGTGCAGTATGGGCTCGAGGTCTCCACACTCCTGTGTCGCTCCCCTCTCCCCACCCCTGTTCCCCCAGCGGGTCTGTGACACATCTAACTCCTCCCTGGGCCCTGCTTCTTGGGGACCCAAATGAACACGTCAGCCTTCCCCAGGAAACATCTGCTTTGTCCACTGATCACTCTTTGAATGTGGGTGGCTGGCAGACAATCAGAATTTTCCAGATGTTCTCAGAAATCCTATTCTGAGGGACACATGGATGCAGAAGGGGGCACGCAGGCTTTGTGGGGGGACCTCACCACCCAGCCTGTCATCCCACTGCCTGTTTCTCCTTCAATGATCCAAGCTGGGCTCGCCGTCCCTGCTCCCTTACCTTCACGTTTTCTTTCCAGAAGGAAGGAGGCAGCAACTGGACAGGCAGGTGAGTCTTGAGCGTCCTAGGAGAAGGCATTTTGTGAGCCAGCTCCAGACCTGGGGAACAAGGCCACACTGTTTAGCCAGAAGTTTCTCATCGGTTGCCTCATTCTGATATTATTGCGTCAAACACTAGGAATTGCGCTGACCACAGGTTGCCTAAAAGAATGGTCGTCTGGATCTGCGTCCCTCCTGCTGGCTGCTCTCCTGGCCATCCTGTTAGAGGAAAGCACTAGTGAGGGACCGGACACCGGGGGGCTGCGCAGCTCCCTGGCTTCTCACATGGTGGCCTGGGTCTGGGTGGACAGAGGAAGAGGCCCTGGGCCACCTGCGGCTGTGAGACTGCAGCCCAACCAGTCCTTGCTGCTGGGTCCTTTGGGTTTCTCTCTCCTGCCATGAGGAACAGAAGGCAGGGGAGGGGTGGGAGTTTGGGGGGCACCGTGGCCCTTCAGCTCTGTCCAGGAGCTTCTGCCTGCCTTCCTTCTGGCTTTTACTCTCAAGGCCAAGAATACAACGTGCCTTGTCATGGGCCAGCACTGGACTGTCTGCTGGGATACATTTTTAGCTGAAAAATTGAGCTTTATAGTGACTAAGTCATTTTTTGAAGTTAGAAAATATGAGAGCCAAGACTGGGAATCAGGGGTCTCTGGGCACAGAGTCATGGGGGCTCTATGAAACACAGGTGAAGCCAGGCACGGGCTTGAGAAAGGCACTGCCCTGATCCATCCCTGGAAATGGAAATCAGGGCCAAATGCTAAAAAATATTGGCTAAATGCATCAGCCCCAGGTTAGAATCTTGTGAGGGAAGCAGAAATGGGCATCATGGAGAGTAAAGCTCCTGATCAAGAACCAGATATAATGGAGGCACCTCTCCAAGATGGGACAGTGGCATGAAAGGAGAAGTAAGAGGGAGAAAATTAAGGCAATATTCTGAAGAAATGAAAGAAAACCAAAGTGTGCCCATTCCTTTCCTCCCACACCACCACTGCCCATAAACCAACCACAAAGAAAAAGGCAATGCTGACAGAGGATGGTTTCACACCAGGAGCCAAGCCATGAAATAAAAATAAATAGAAGCTGGGTACAGTGACAACCACCTGTAATCCTGGTGACTCAGGAGGTGGAGGCATCAAAATTACAGGTTCAAGGCCAGAGGTAACCTGGGCAATTTAGCGAGACCTTGTCTCAAGATGAAAAATTAAAAATGAGCCAGGGGTGCAGCTCAGTGGGACAGTGCTTGCAAAGTATACACAAGACCCTGGATTCAGCCTTGTCCTACATTAAAAAAAAATGAAAGACAAAAATGAAAAAGAAAAGAAAAAAAGAAAAAAAGTGCTGACTTCATTGGTACCAAACTCCTAAAAATGTCAGAAAATTCAAATCAAAGCTTTCAACCACATAAGCCCAACTACAAAGCTGAAAAACTTGCAATATGTCAAACTAAACTCGGTGTTCTGAAACAAACATTTGAAAATTAAAAAGAAAAAGAATCTTAAATCTGAAATACGAAACTAAAAACTAAGAAAGAAAAAGGCAAAGAACAAATGAAAAAAGATTTGATTGCACTCAAACAAAACAGAAGAAAAAACAAAATAGCATAACAAATAAAGATTAAATTATGAGGTGGACAATGAACAATAGATTTATGTAAAAATTTGATAGAGTCATTGAAGGAAAGTTAGAAAATGACCAAGAAAATGAGAATGAGAGTAAGAAAGAAAAGAAAGTGGCTGCCACAGAAGATGCACTCTCGCAGAAGCTGGATCCTCAGAAGGAAGTCAAAATGGTGGGCAGAACTAACATGGGAGCCTCTACTCTGAACAAACTTTCTGGAAAGAAGATTTCAATTTATACCTTAACCATGGGGCACCAGGGAAAGTGGATCTGTAAAGATCAATCCTGCCTGAAAGATAGTTATTATATTTTAAGATAATGAAAAACATCCGTAGGCCTGCTAGACAAAAGGTAAAATAATTTATGCAGTCAAGAGAATAAAATTGGTATTTATACTTCTCAAAAAATAGCATAAAACACGAGGGAGCAGAGAATGACCAGTGTTTTAAAATTTTTTATTTATTTATTTATTTTGAGTACTTGGGGGTTCGACTCAGGGCTTTGCACATACATTGCAAGTACTCTACCACTGGGCTGCACCCTCAGCCCATGTTTCATTTCATATCTTTATACAGAGTCTTACTAAGTTACGCAGGTTGCCTCTGGCCATCACCTCCCGAGTGGCTGGGATTATAGGCATTTGCCACTCTGCCCAGCTTGAGAAGCAGCATTTTAAAGTTAGGAAAGTAAGCATGAATGAATAATATACCCAGGGAAGCAGTGCTTCAAGTATCAAGGCTATAAAACAAATTGAAATGTACGAGAACTCAAAAAACCCAGTGCATCTGTGCCCTACCTGGTCACCAGGAAATGATCTAGAAAACTTTATCAACATGCTGATGGGGAATAGTCACATTACTTAACACTAGAACTGAGATTAACATGGGTGAGGTCATGGGTCAAAGAATAATGTACAAAACTTATAAGTTCCAATGAAATTCAAAGAATACAACTTAAAGGTTTGAGGAAGACTATTGGCTGCTCTGTAAGTAAGAGTCAAAGGTTCCTCTGAAACTAGCAGATGAGATTGTAGAAAGTCAGGTAAGAGAAAAAAGGATTAAAGCCTTATGGAAGGTAGCAACATAAAGATAGCCATTAGGAAAAGGATAAAAACTATGCTAAATTCCAAAACCAACAGCAACAAAGAAAAAGGAAAAAACCCACAATAGAACAAAACCAAACAACAACAACAAAAATCCTCAAAACAATATGAAAACCCTCACGCACTTAAAAAAAAAAGAAAACTGAAAACAATACACTAAAGTAACACTGTAAATATTACTCAGTACATATGGCATTCTTTGTTGTTGTTAGGTACCATTGGATGGGGTCCGATTCATAGCATAATTGTGACCAAATATAACATTCATATCAATAAATGCGAGTAGGCTTATATCATCCATTAAGGTTTTTCAAATTGGCTTATCACAGAAAAATAAAATATAAGCAGCATACAATAGACCCTGCTAAAACTCAATGATTAATAAAGGCTAAAAGTAAGATAATGGATAGAAATATAACCTGCAAATGGAAACGATAAGCAAATAGGATTGTGAGGTTTTCAAAGTAAGTTTCAACCCCAAAAACATCACATGAAACAAGAAAGAACTTTATAATACCAATGGCCCCATTATATTAATAAAATATAATAATTATGAATATCGACCCACCAAATAGCCAAGTAACCACATTAAGAAACAGAAAACAGAAGATGCAAAGAAAACTAGAAACACATTAATAATAGGATACTGATTCTAGAATTTATATGGAAATGCAAAGGTCTTGCAATAGGTAAAACATACTGAAAAAGAGGAAAATCTTGCAATGATTTACCTAGCTTCATTTCAAAACTCATTATAAAACAACAGTAATCAAAAGTGGTATTCTATATACCATTGCATAAGGATAGATACATAAATAAAAGAAACAATAGAAGATTCAGAAATATATTCATACATACACTGCAAATTGATTTTGGTAAAAGAGTCAAGGCAATTTCAATGGAAGAAAAGGTATAAACTTTTCAACAAATATTGCTGAAATAATTAGCTCAATCAATAACAGGTTTTTAATGTATATTGTTGTTGTTGTTAGGTGCCGTCGAGTCAGTATCCGACTCATAGCGACCCTCATAGGGTTTTCACTGGCTGACTGTTTCGGGATTGCCTTGGGAGTGGATTGCCAGGTCCTTCTCCTTAATGTATATTAGGTATTATTATTTTACAAATGAAGAAGCATTGTTGTTAGGTGCCCTCAAGTCCAGCCTGACTCATAGTGACCCTATGTACAACAGAATGAAACACTCTCTGACACTGAGTCAGGCACATAATCTTTTCTTATGATTAAGCCCATTGATGCAGCCACTGTGTCAGTCCATTTAGTTGAGGGTCTTCCTTTTTTTCTGTTGAGCCTCCACTCTCCCAAACATAATGTCCTTCTCCAGGGATTGGACCCTCCTGACTACATGTCCAAAATACGTAAGACATAGTCTAGCCACCGTTGCTTCCAAGGAGCACAAATATATTTGAAGATAATCCCTTTATGAGCTGCTAGCAGAATGACATAGGAGTGTGACCTTTTAATATTAATAATATATCTTTATTTCTAATTGACACATGATAAGTGTACATATTTATGGGGTACAGTGTAATAATTCAATCCATGTGTGCAATGTACAATCATAAAACTGGGGTGATTAGTATTTCTATTTCCTTAAACAGTTGTCATTATTTTGTGTTGGGAACCTTAGATCTCTTCTCTTCTACTTCACTCTAAACTATATAAACAAAATTGTTGTACACTATAGACACCCTACTCTGCTATAGAACAGCAGTCCCCACACTTTTGGCATTGGGGATCGGTTTTGTGAAAATAATTTTTCTACATTTGGGGTGGTGGTTTTAGGATGTTTCAAATGCATTTCATTCACAGTTACTTTATTTTTATTATCACATGTAATGTGTCTAATAATATATATAATAATATATAATGAGATTATTATACAACTCACTATAATGCAGAATCAGTGGGAGCCCTGAGGCTGTTTCCCTGCAACTACATGATCCCAACTGAGGGTGATGGAGACAATGACACCCGAACAGTGTTGCTCATGTCCAGTCTACTCTGGCACCTTGTTTTGGTGGCTGTCACTGCAGAAAACCCTGCTTCACAAAGACAGAATTCTGGAAACAGAAGCAGGCTTTTCAGTGCTTTTTCGGCAATCTCAGGGCATTCCTTCTTGACTTAATCCAAAATGCATGGACCTTTGAAGTTGTCTCAAACATACCTTCAAGGCCACCGTCATTTGTGATTTTAAGCAGTTGATCCTCTCCTGCAGGGACAAAGTTGATTCGCTTGGCTTATTTACAAATGGGTCCGGATCCATTCCTTCCCATTTTGGGGGTCTTTTGTGGTTGGGCAGTGATGCTCAAACTCTTTTGAAAGCTGCAACAGGTGAGCAGATACCAGCTGGGAGAAAGAAGACCCTGGCTCAGTTCTTTCAAAATCTCTGCTAATATTTGAAATATGTCAAAATCTCAATGTTCACTCATCACCACCGTAATTCCAGTTTGGCTTTGAATGCAGCCCCTTTATCTCCTGGCTTGAACACAGTTAATCTGCCCTGAAGTGATGGGTAGACTTTGTTGAGCAGGTTGAATATGTCACACAAGTAAGCAAGTTTTGTGACCCAGTCTGTGTTACAGAAATGTGCTGCCAGTGACTGTTTTTCTAAAAGAAATCTCTGGGGTGGCTCTCATAGCTCAAAAACTCTGGTCAGTGATCAGCCTTTAAGAAGCCACCTCACTTCTGTGTGTCTGAGAAGACCTGTGCTCTGTTCCCCTCTCCCACAGAGCTATGCAAACAGGTTCAAATGTGGGAGATAATTTTAGTCACATCTTTAAAAACCATGTTAAGTTCAGGTGACATTCTTCAGTTAGCCCACATTTCTCTGTGGATGACACAGTGCATTGACTCCCAGTTGGAAGCCACTTCTCTGACCAAGGAGTGAAACCAGGAAGCTGTCCAGTGGGGGCAGCTGCTCCGTCCATGCATTTACCACCACAAAATGACCAACTCAGGTTTTCTGATGAGTAATCATTCAACTACAGGAATGATCCTGCACTATGGTGTTGGCTGGCAACAAAAGCACACATAAAATATCCCCTGCACATCCTCCTGAAAAGTATATCCCACAAAACACCATTGTTACCTTGTCAACATTGGGAGACTCGTCAGCCTGGATTGTGATGCACAGTGACTCATTGATCCTAACAATTGTGCCTCAATATCCTCTGCTATTTCATCCATTCCACTAGCTATGGTGCTAGCCCGAATAGGAGCACATGCCACCTTTTGAACTGCAGCCTCTCCTCAAACTTCACAACAATGTCCTCAGCCACACGCAGCATCCACCCTTTGCCAATAGTAAAGGGTTCTTAGCTTAAGCAACATGGTCAGCCTCTGACGATGATGCTCTCAGTGCAGACCAGTTTGATGAAACCGTGGCCCTCAATAATTGCTTCTGTTCTCTGTGTTCACACTTTTTTTCTTTCGAAAAACTCCAAAGCCTTGTCTTTTAATGTAGGAGCTTGGTGTCCGGGTGGCAAAGCAGGTTGGAAGGTTTCCTGGCTTTGTTGGGTAGCCAGTGGCCACATACTATACAAAGTAGTCTTGGAGAATGTGAACCACCTGTTGTGATGAGCCTGTAATTTAAGCATGACACTTGGTATTTTCTCTCAAATGCAGCTTTCTT
>VMDO01037396.1:0-14341 GCA_007922755.1 Pedetes capensis | reverse complement strand
AACGTGGCATCAAGATTGGAGGAAGACTCATTAACAACCTGCATTATGCAGATGACACCACTTTGCTTGCTGAAAATGAAGAGGATTTAAAACATTTACTGATGAAGATCAAAGATCATAGCCTTCAATATGGGTTACGACTAAACATCAACAAAACAAAAATCCTTATGACTGGGTCAGCACGCAACTTCACATTAAACGGAGAAAAGATTGAGGTTGTCCAAGATTTTGCTTTGCCTGTCTCTATAATCAACACCCGTGGAAGCAGCAGTCAAGAAATCAAAAGACGCATTGCTCTAGGAAAAGCTGTGGCAAAAGATCTCTTTAGAGTATTGTAAAGCAAAGATGTCACATTGAAGACAAAGGTGTGTCTGACTCATGCCATGGTATTTTCAGTGGCATCATATGGTTGTGAAAGCTGGACATTGAACAAGAGAGACAGAAAAAGAATTGATGCTTTTGAATTGTGGTGCTGGAGACGTCTATTAAATATACCATGGACTGCCAAAAGAACCAACAGATCTGTTCTAGAAGAAGTACAACCAGAGTGCTCCTTGGAAGCAAA
Source organism: Pedetes capensis (assembly GCA_007922755.1). Lineage (NCBI taxonomy): Eukaryota > Metazoa > Chordata > Mammalia > Rodentia > Pedetidae > Pedetes > Pedetes capensis. The sequence goes on along the minus strand of VMDO01037396.1, from coordinate 13,776 downwards.
AATGGCCAAACTGCGTCTTACATATTTCGGACATGTAGTCAGGAGAGAACAATCCCTGGAGAAGGACATCATATTTGGAAGAGTGGCAGGTCAACGCAAAAGAGGAAAACCCTCCACCAGATGGATTGACACAGTGTCTGCAACAATGGGCTTAAACATAAATAAGATCGTCTGCCTGGCACAGAATCGGCAAGTGTTTCTATCTGCTGTACATAGGGTCACTATGAGTCGGACTCGACTCTATGGCACCTAACAACAATAACAACAAGCTTATGTGAACTTCCAGACTAAACGGTAAGCCCTTCAACAATTTTCCCAGATGGGAAGGTTTAAGAATTGCCATAAAGATATCAGAAGTGTTTAATAAAAATAAAAATCTTTAAAGGAAAAAGTAGAAGGTGGTTCCATTTTTGTACTAAATTTACTTGAGAATACAATCTAGATATTAGGACTTAGCTTTCTTTCTGCCTTACCTGCCCAAATCCATCTTCCTTAAATTCATTCCTTTTAGATGATGCAGGGTTTTACCATGAGTCTTTCTTCTTAGTGGCCAGAGTACATAAGGAAGGAAGTTCTGGTGAAGGAAGAAGGTACCTACAGAATCCAGGTTCTTGGTGCCTGCTGCTGATGCTGCCCCATTACAGTTGTGTAGGTTCAGAACTGGTTTCTGAATTCTAGGTCTGTGTTCAAATTCCAGAGCTTGTACTGGGTGGCTGTTATGGAATGCCAAAATCTATGTGGTTTTTTATGTGTATTTTTCTGGGGAAAGAGAACAAAGAGAATTTATTAGAAGTTAGGAACTTCTGATCTCCATTATCTGTGCTCTCCCGGTTCTTGCATTCTTTCTAGTTTAAACTAATATGTTGCTTCAAACTCAGGCTTTGGAATGCATCCAGATTTAGATATATGACCTCATGCTGACTTGTTTGGACAGCTTGTCTCTTTTAGTCCCTTAGCTGACTTACTCATTACTCGTGAGTGCTTTCCTGGTCTCACTCATTCCTGTGTCTCTTCTCCTCTTTGCACATTTTGCTGAAGCTTGGTCTCAATGTTGATACGCAAATCCATATTTCAGTAAGATGTGCTGTGACTTGGGTCTTAAGATCTTACTCATTGTAAACAATTATTTACTTCCAGTGGTTTTAAGGTACATTGTTCTAAAAGGATCTCATTCACTTGCCACTCAATGCTGTGGAAGGGAAAAATAAATGTTTAACCAGAACTTTATATGCTTTGATAGTGTTCAAGCTGGACTATGGAATTGGTCAGGAAAAGGACTTCTTCTTACTATATCTTTGTGGTCTTCAATATAACATAGGCCAATCAGGAAAGTTTTGTATCAGTTCTCATGGTCCATAGATGTATTCTGGATATTGAGCAATAAAGTTTCGAATGAATAGGTCCTCAGGCCTAGCAGGAAACTGCTGAGAAAATCCTAGGAGATTTCAGGATTGGAATGAGCAGTGTCTTCCTTTAGAGATGAGCTGTTTTGTAGAAAACTCAAGATAACTGGAATTTTCCCCCAGAGATGGAAACCATATAATCAGCCAATTAAAATTGAATAATTATATATATGCAAGTTATGATTATCTTATTTAAAATGATATCCATGTCTATTTTAAGCAGAATTCTAAGATGGATCCTTAAATTCCTGTCCTCCAGTTATTCAATTAAATACTGTCTAGGTGCTATTGTGCCTGCAGCCGTACCACTGTGGTGTCATATCCTGTTAGATCTCAGAAGCTAAGTAGGGTCAGGCCTGGTTAGTACTTGGATGGGAGACTGCCTGGGAACACCAGATGCTGTCGGCTTTGGAGAAGGACCCAGCAACCCACTCCCAAAAAACAATCAGCCATTGAAAATCCTATAAATAGCAGAGAAGCATGACAATAGTGTTTCATCTGTCATACATAGGGCTGCTATGAGTCGGACACTGACTCGATGGCACCTAACAACAACAGGTGCTATTGTAAATAAATTTTGAAGTCCTAAATCATTTGACCTTAACATATAGAGAATTATGGGTGGCCCAGACCTAATTACATGAGTCCTTTACAAGCAGCATTTTCTTTGGCTGGTAACAGGGGACAAAATCAGAGATCTGAAATAGGAAATCAAGTCAGTGGCTAATGGCTGACTTTGAGGTTACAGATGGCCACATGCAAGGTCTAAAGAACAACCCATAAGAATGAAAAGAAACTCCCAGCCAACAGCCAGCAAGGAAATCTGAACAATTGCAAGGATCTGAATTCTACCAACACCTGAAAGAACCCCCTCAAGACTACTACTTTGATTTTTGACTTGTGAGGCTCTGAGTACAGAACATAGCCAAGCATGCTGGACTTCTGACCTATAGAACCATTAGCTGGTAAATGAGCATTAAGCTACTAACTTTACGACAATTTGTTACATGGCAATAATAATGAATGCACTACCCTGGGAACTTATGCATCATGCTTCTTTAATATCTAATATTTTCATTTGGCTTTATACAAAGGTGATAAAGTCTGACCCATAAGGAGAAACATTTGGTCACAGATGACCATGAGGAGAGGTCTGTTGACTATTCTGAAGATCACTTTTTGAGTTATAAGGATCAGTTACAGGAAAATGACTCCCTCAGCTTTAATAAAAAAACCTTAATAGAAAAAAAATAGTAGAACTATCTAACTAAAATGACTAACGATGCATGCTAGGAAGTTTTAGCAGAGATCTCTAATGAAATGAAATGTTTAATTTTAGACCAAGCAGTTTTCCAATAAAAGCAAGTGAATGTGAACACAAAAGGGCAGAACTGTATTAGGTGATTCCATGGGAACACAAATTCATACCGACTGGCCTGCAAAAGCAGGCTTTAATGCTCTATCACTGAACATATTTGGACACTGTTCAAATGTGCTTGCCCCAATTTTCTATCTCACTTTCTATACAATAAATATAATTGGAGAACAGAAAAATTTGGTGGTCCATTGGGACCATGGAGAAATTCTATTAATGAGAATTCCCCTGAGAAAACAATACAGAGCTGGCTCCACATATAGTCTGTAAATAGTTCAGCATGATTCTCCAATTAAAAATTAATCAAGTGAATAAGAACATGCAACACAAAACAGCAAAAGAAAGTTAAACATCTCCCTGGGGGAAAAGCCTACAAGTCATAAAAAAATTAAAACATAAATATGTGAATATTCACAAATATCATTTACAAACTTCAGGTTGTTGATGATTCATCTCTGTGGCGAGATCACGAGTCTCTAAAGAGCTGCAGGACCTTGTAGGACTTGAGCAGAGCTTCTCCTGCTGGAGAGTGCACCAAAGCCACCACTGTGGAGATGAAGGGGTTCGATAATAAAACCTCCCTCAGAACCACTCCCAGGGGTTCTGACTCAGAAGTTTTGGCTTCAATCATGGTAAGTGACCTGAAGGGATTCAGATGGGTATGTAATTTAAGAAGGACTGATAAGCAAGCAGCTTCCTCACAATTGTCAGACAAGTCAGGTTATTCTCACAGTGCAACCCATTGTCTATTGTTCCACTTCTTATTCAGGAGCTGCACTTGTATATCTGAATTATTCAGACAGTTTTCTTATCCAACTATAAATGAGATCATCCTAAGCAGAACTAACTTTCACATAAACACTGTGAATAAAGCTTTTCCTATTATTATTTCCTTCATTCATTTATTAATTCAACAGATAATGAGAAACCCATGTGCCAGGCACTGGACAAGGTCTTGGAGATTTAATGACAAAGAAGTAAGAAGTATCCCATGCTCTCAAGGTGCACTAACTAGTCTCATTAAGAAGCAACTATAACACAATATGCTAAGTAGCAGGCTGGGTAAAACACAAGGAAGAGAAAGTGTTCTGGGAAGGGAGAACAGCTCATGCAGAACCTAGAATTAAGAAGGAAGCTTCATAACAGTGGTGGGGAGGTATGTGTCTGTGGATGTCTGTCTGTCTATGTGTGTGTGTGCACAGTGGCTGTCCAGGAAGTTATGAAAGATGACATCAGAGAGAAAAGCAAGGACCCAATTATGCCTCCTTAAAGATAATCTCATTTTAGCAAATTCTGTTGGTTAAGTTGCCCCGAGCTATTATCCAAAGGGCTCTGATATCAAGACAAAGATAAGAAGCTATGTGCTGCTATAGGGTGTGTTTTAAATACATTGGTTTACTTAACAGCTCAATCCTTCCTGATATAGCAGTCAGTTCAGAAAGATATTTGACTCTCTCCCCTTTTCCCACACACCATGTAAGGAAGAGCTCATTTGTCTGACAGTTTTCAAGAGAGATTTGTACAGCAGAGAGTGATCTATAAAGATAGGTACTGTGCATTTTAGTGTGGTGCCTCTATTGTCAGGCTTCCAACTCACAATATCCACAGACTTCAGAAGTCATAACTCAACTGGACAAATAGAACAACAATGTCTTCTGAGTTCTACATATTCTTTTGGAAAGCAGCATCAGATAGAACCTCCTTCTAGAATTCTTCCCATCAAATGCCTTGCCCCAGATTTAGCAAGCTCATCCTATCCACAGTAAAGGTTTTCTGGATTGGATTGAAGAATTAAGCTTTCATTCTAGAAATGAGTAACTTGGGGTGGGGAAAAAGGGGTGGAGGAGATCATCCAATATATACAATAGAAAGAAAGGAAAGTACAAGAGTGAAAGAAATATCTGATTTTACAACACGGAAGTAACTGGTGACATTCTAGGGTATGAGTGATACACTTATCCATACCAATAAAGGTTACTTAACCTCAAGTGAACTGAGGGAGGCAATAGAGATCAGGCTCAGCCTATGAGCCAGATATACAGTCACATGCAGCATAAAGAATTTTCAGTCAGACAGACCATATATGTGGCAGGAGTCTCAAAAGATTATATCCCCTAGTGATGTCATAGTCACCTTAATGACAATGGAATTGCCTAATGATGAATTTCTCAGAATGTATCCCCTTTGTTAAGTGTCACATGACTATATTTCACTTGATCCTCTATAGCAACTTCATTCTACACCTTTCTCTTTCCTACTCTAACCCAGAGACTGACTTGCATAACTTGCATCATGGGCTCTGTTGTTCTCTGGCTTGTAGTTGGATTCAGCAATAGGAGGTACCATTAGGTAGGAGAAGAGAGTGAGACTAGAATATCTATTCCTTTGGCCATAGTTTGACTCTATTTGTAGGGCACAACTCTTGGCAGGGTGGCTCTGCTACCATCTTTGTCTTTCTGTCTCTTTTTCTGTCTCTCTCTCTCTCTCCCTGTCTCGGTCTCGCTCTCTCTCTGTTCTGCTCTCTTCTCTTGCAAGTTCAGATGTAGGAGAGTAATGACCCTCTACTTTTGCTAGATCTGTAGTGCTGCATCATTCCTTGCTGGTTCTCTTTGACCTTGCCTTCCCTGCCTACATCTTTGTAAATGTTCCCCTCATTAAATTCTCCTCCATTACTTGACTTAAGTGAGCCATTTATTTCCTGTATGGGTCCTGACTGATTCAGCCTGCCAGGCTACATGCTTCTTATATTAGCAATGGAGAGTTAGTCTGACTTTCAGTCATGGTTGAAATAACAACGGTTGTTATTAACAGTTATATGGAAATTATAGTTCAAAAAATGTGTTCACGTATGTCATCTCATTTTTTGTTCTTTATACATGACTATTAAAACTCAGATCTTACTTGCTCTACTGGAATAATAATTATACATAATAAATGTAAGTGTGGATTTTTACTACCAAATCCAAATCTAAATCATATTCTTACAAATTAAAGGAAAAGTGTCTCTTTCTCTCTCCCTCCCTTGAACTGCCACTACCTACAAGCAACAGATGACAGCTTTCCACAGCTTCCATATGGCTTCAATATCTGACTTTCCAGGGTATTTACATACTGCAGCATTAGAGACTCTTCAGGTTTCTGGCTCTTGGACTGAAGAGTTACCAGTCTCTTACAGGCATGAGTGTAGAACTACCCTGCCTCATTGTGTAACCTAACACACACACACGTACACACACACATACATATCCCCCCATATCTGTCAGCTTGTCATGCTGTTGGGGCTTGCATGTTGTGTGATGTTGCTGTGATGTTGCTGTGATGCTGAAAACTATATCACTAGTATCTCAGATACCAGCCACCCATAGTGGACAGGTTTCAGCTGAACTTGCAGACTAAGACAGGCTAGGGAGAAGAACTTGGCAATCTATTCCCTAAACAATTAGCACTTAAAAACCTTATGAATAGCAGAGAACTGTCAAATATAGTGCCAGAAAATGAGCCCCCTGGGCTGAGAAGCATTCAAGAAAAGACTGGGAAAGTGTTGCCTCCTCGAGGTAGAGTAAAGCCCCTGCGATCTCCTGCTAATGTGGCATGACTCAAAATGAGAAGAAAAACAGTGGCTGCAGCAATGGGCTCCAACATAGAAAGACCATGTGCATGGTACCCTGTTGGGTAGTGTTTTGAGTTGGATCTGATTCAACAGCACCTAAAAACAATTATATGTATATATATATTCAAATTTTGTGGGATGTGGCAGCTTAAGCCTGTAATTCTAATAGTTAGGAGGCTGAAGCAAGAGGATCATGAGTTTGAGGCTAGCCTCAGCTATATAGCAAGATCCTGTCAAGCTGGGAGCAGTGGCACATGCCTGTAATCCCAGCAACTTGGGAGGCAGAGGAAGGAGGATCGCAAGTTTGACACCAGAGGCAGTCTGTGAAATTTAGCAAGACCCACTCTCCAAAGAGTAAAAAAAAAAAATGGGCTGAGGGTGTAGTACAGTGGTCCAGCACTTGGAAAGCATGCAAGTGTGAGGCCTTGGGTTCAACCCCTAGTACCAAGGGAATAAAAAAAAAAGCAAGGCCCTGTTTCAAAAAAACAAAAATAAAATTTTGTATAGTTTTAACATTGGGTGACTCAGAGCCTCGTTATATAAATTGGCTCCATTTTCTTCACCTAGGATCCAGATTCTTCAAATTAGCTTATATTCATCTTGGCAGCTTTCATTTCTATTGGCAAATTGTCATAAAAGGCAGGATTAGGAAGTCAGAAATTAATCATGAGTAAGTAGATATCTAAAACCATCTTTTATAATGATAATTGAATCAATCAAGGATAGAACTCTGTCAAATAGTTGTTAATAGCATCAAATAGATATATCAATTACCATAGTGACTGTTTCCCGATTTTCAGGCAATTTATGTGTACACAGCCCAACCTCTTTAGTCTGTTGATAAGCAAAACATATGGGATGATATTTTAATGCAAACTTTTAATAATTTTTAGCAGAAAAAAGCAAAGGGAAAATATTTCTATAATAAACTTCATAACCAGTTTCATAGAATACTTGATTCTCCAATGAGTCTACTCAAAATAGTACTCAAAATTGAGAAATGTGTGAAAAATCTAACCAAATATCTGAGTAGATAGTTTGTGCCTTTGTAGTAAGAATGTTGTCATTGAGGGTCCAGAAGAAAGATTCCTGTGGTAAATCCAGGGAATTTGGTAATCTTCCCACTAAAGTAAAAGAACATAAATCTGTAAAAATTAGAATTCAACTTACTGAGTGAAACTAGGTTTTCTCCCCAGAGAGCCAAAGGGCCTACATCATTAAATATAAAAAGTGAGATATGCAAGGATTAAATGAGAAAATCCAGGTCTCCTTCTATATGTGTGAATAGAACATTAAATAATTACCCTCCATAAATAACACACGATAAAGACTTAGTATCCTTTCAGATGATGATTTAGGTTTAAAAGAGTGAAATCTATGACAGCATTAGAGAGAATCTCAACTTCCCAGGGAATGACTTGCCCCCAATTTAGCAAGCTCATCTCATTCAAGATAAACTCTTCTGAACCAACCTCATTCAGTTCGAGATGAAGTTTTTTCTGAACTGGAATGAAAATTTGAGCTATAGCTCTAGAAAGAATAATTTGAGGGTGGGGAAAAGAGGTGGAAGAGGTGAACTATATATATACACTATATACATATATATACATATATACATATACATATACGCATATACATATATACATATATACAAATCAATTAATAAATCAAATTAATAAATCAAATGTTTCTTTTGACTTCACACTTTCCTTTATTTCTGTGATATTATAATACATATATATACATATATATACATATATACATATATACAAATCCTATATCCATATATATGTATATACATATATATGTGTATGTATGTGTATATATATATGTATTATAATATCACAGAAAGGAAAGTGTGAAGGCAAAAGAAACATTTGATTTATTAATAAAGAAGTAATTGGTGACATCCAAGACCATTGGCTTAGAAGGAAAGTAGTTGTGTACCAAACTATCATAATTAGTGGACAGAAGAGAAATAAAGGTAGTAATTTTAGTCCACTAAAACAAAACAAAACAAAAAAAGGGTTGAAAATAGGGAAAACAATCACTATGGTCACTGATCTATCTATACAATGCTATAAGCTGTTAGTTTGGCAGATTTCTATTCTTTTTTTTTTTTTTTTTTTGTGGTACTGGGCATTGAGCCCAGATCCTTGCACTTGCATGCTTTCCAAATGCTGTACCACTGAGCTGCACCCCAACCCCTTTTTTGTTTTTCCTTTTTGAGACAGGGTCTCGCTAAATTATGCAGACTGCCCCTGGTCTCGAACTTATGATCCTCCTGTCTCCACCTCCAGAGTTGCTAGGATTGCAGGCATATGCCAAAGCACCCATCTAGATTTCTATTCTTAATTGATTCACTTATTATAGAAGATGGTCTTAGATATGTACTTGCCCATAATTAATTTCCAATCATTCAGAAAGATTTTTTATGAAATGAAAAGAATCCTATTTTGTGCTGCTGGGTACTCCAAGGATCTGGCAGCTAATGCCTGGCAAATGGATGCTCAGACCTTGACAATCCAATCACTAATTCAACCAATCATAGGAAGTGCTTAAAAGCAAAGGAAGATGTTTTCCATGTGTGGGAAGAACTATGCATGTTTGAAAGTACAGGGGACACAGCTAATGGAGCAAAGAAATTAATCATGTTAAGTGATTTTGATTAAGTGCTGGAAATGTAGCACAGTGGTAGACTGTATACTTAGTATGCACAAGGCCAAGAGTTTGATCCCCAGCACCTCAAAAAAAAAAAAAAAAAAAAAAGAGAAAAACAACAACAAAAAAACATACATAGGTTTAAAAGACTTTGATTAATGTGAGTGCCATGATGCACATCTGCAATTCCATTGACTTGTAAAGCTGAGGCAGGTCTCAGGTTTGAGGCCAGAGGAAGCCTATACAACTTAGCAAGACCCTATCTTAAAATAAAACTACAAAAAAGGAGCTAAGACTACAGCACAGCAGTGGAGTGCTTGCCTAGCGTGTGCAAGACCCTGGACTCAACACTCTAGTACTCAAAAAAAAAAAAAAGGTTGAGAGAGACACAAGAGGCTTTCGAGTGCGACTTCCCATTGTTTCTGGGGAATCATTTACTTGCCTCCTTTTCCTCATGCCCACTGTGGTTTACAGTTCTTTCCTCTCTCCCTCACTTCACTTCTCTCTCTTCTACTTAGCCATTATGTAGACATGAACTATAAATGAGAAATATTAAATTTTGTGAAGCTATGTAAGTTTTATCACTGTTCTTAAGCTAAAACCATATAAATTGAGTATTTTACACTTATCTCCTCTTTTTGGAAATGTAGTTCTGGAAGAAGCATTTTTCCTTTGAGAGAAAAGCAGCATGAGCTCACTCGTAGGTAGGATCTAAAGAAGGTGATTCCTCAGAAGTTGAAAGTATAATGTTGGTTACCAGAGGCTAGAGAGAGTAGAAGGGAAAGATGGATGGGGGAAGTTTAATCAAGAGTCCAAAGTCAGTTAGATAGAAAGGGAAGTACTGGTGTGCTATTGCACAGTAGGGTGATTATAGAGAACAAAATGTTTTATTCCAAAAAGCTAGCAGAAAAGATTTTGAATTTTTTTTTTTTTTTTTTGTACTGGGGGTTGAACCCAGGGCCTCCCGCTTGCATGCTCTACAAGTGCTGGACCACTGAGCTGCACCCCCAGCCCATTTTTTTTTTTACTTTTTGAGACAGGGTCTCACTAAGTTATGCAGACTGCCTCTGGTGTGGAACTTGTGATCCTCCTTCCTCCGCCTCCTGAGCTGCTGGGATTACAGGCGTGCACCACCGCTCCCGGCTAGATTTTGAATGTTTTCACCATTAATAAATGATAAATATTTGAGTAGCTAGATCTGCCTGCCATGATGTGAACATTACACAATGTATATGTGTATCAAAACATCACATATTCCCTATCCACCCATAGAATTTTATGCATCATTTAAAAATAAATAAATAAAAACCTAAAAACCTAATTAACTCTTAGAAAAATAATGACTTTTTGGTAGAAAGGAGAGTAATTTGAGGCAGGATGTATTATGATATAATCATAGTTAAAATGGGCTCAGAGTCAAGCAGATCAGAGCTTCAATCACAAACCAACTGTTTATTGGCTGAGGGACTTTGGTAAGTTTCCTCTTCTATGAAATGGTGCCATTATCTTCCTTTACAGAGTGTCCCTAGGTTAACTGAAGGAATGCTAGCATTTTCCTCTAGTACCTGGCACAGAGTAAACAATAAATAATAGCCATTGGCATTATTAGCTCCATAGTAAAATTCCTGAGCAGATAATTTAAGCATGAAAATATTTTAGACTTTAAAATTTTTATAGCACCAGGTTGTATCAGTAAACTTACTTTTACCATTATTCTCATTATCCTCTTCTTGAATTTTAAAAATAAGAAAAAGAGACGGAATCCAACCCTGTCTCCTTCCAATTTGCAGAGTTAACTACTGATGTCAGCCAACTGCTCCCGAGAAGTAGTTGTGTTAAAATAAAGGGTGCATATATTGATTTGACAGTTCAAGAGATTAGTAAGCAGATCAATTTTAATTCAACTTCCCAAACACTTAAGCTGTCACTCAAGATCATTGTTATGCCAATTATCTGGCATCAAATATTGTTATGATTCCTGACATCAGATCCATAGTAGAACGTTGTTTTAGGGTGACATTTCAGTGGAAAATTCCCAGTGCTTTCCCCATACAATCTGGGCTGGTGAGGTTTAATTAAAACAGTCAAATTACAAGATGCCTCAGAAGATTTTATAACAGAATTGCTGGCTGGCCTTTAGTGATAATGATGCTACAAACCATTGCTTATTGTCACATGAGCTTACTTGGATATAAAAGCATTGGTCATTGATTCAGTAATAAAAGCTAAGACTTTTTTATTGCTGTCATTTCTGTTTCTTTTACTGGCAATGAAAAGTAGGAGATTTAAAATTTTGGTTGTCCTCATAAATATGCCCAATCATGGAAAAGCAAGGGGAAGAACTGATACTTTAAAGGTCATTCATTTGAAAATCTATTGAAGGCTCAATAATGTAAAATCTTAAGGCTTTGAATTCTATTCCAGGCTCTAACAGAAAAATACAGTTTGGTCTGGGCTCAGGCATGTCATTTTGGAACCTCCCACTCCTGTTTGCCAGCTTGGTCCCAGCTGCTTACAGAAAGGGAAAGAGGCTATCACTGCTTCAGTTCTGTTGGTGAGTGAGGACATAAAGCGGGCATCATGAGTCTTGTTCCCCAGGGAGTGCTCTGAAATTTAGAACTGGAAAAGCCTATCTAAAGGTGTGGTTACTGTTCTCATCCTAGTGATGTTAGTGCAACATCTTGCTAAGGTAATATATACTCTTTGGCATCTTTGATTCTTTTTCACATAGCTTTATGTTTTTAAGGTTTTGGTCTACTGTTGCAAAAGAGGCTCAAATCTCTTTTCTTTCCTGACCTCCTCAGACTGGCTACCTAGATATCAACCAAATTGTCAAACTCCACCCTTCATGGTTTCTGTAATCATAATACTAGAGTCTTATTATGGCCTTGAAGCTAAAGAAATGTATAGATTACATGAATGGGCAACTTCAGATTCAGAACAGAATGTGAAAAATAAGCAACTAATCAATTGTCTTTGTATGACAGCAGGTGGATTTAATGTAACTCTTTCGAAAATCTACCTGATTTTCACTAAAGGGAGTAAAACATACACTGGAGAAAAGAAAGTCTCTTCAATAAATGGTGCCTGGGAAAGTGGATATCTTTATGTAGAAAAAATAAACTATACGCCTAACCCTTACTATATACAAAAATAAGCCCAAAATAGATAAGAAACTTGTATGTAGGGCCACAAACTACTAGAAAAACTATGGGGAAATGCTTCTGGATATTAGACTGGGCAAATATTTTTTTGCATATAACCCTAGAAGCACAAGAAATAAAAACAAACATTGTTAAATGAGATTGCATAAACTAAAAAGCTTCTGTATAGCAAGAGAAACAATCAACAAAGTAAGAGATAGCCTATAGTATGGGAGAAAATATTTATGAACTATTCGTCTGACAGAGATTTCTAGAACAGTTAAAAAACTCAAAAAGCTTGATATAAAAAGTGAAATAACCTGATTTTAAATGAAAGAATGTCTAAAATTGATATTTTTCAAAAGATAATATGCAAATGGACAACAAATGTATGAAATGCAAGTTATTTCATCCCAGTTAGAATGGCTGTTATAAAAAATAATAATGAAAATGCTGGGGAGGATGTGGAGAAAGAGAACTCCTGTACACTGTTGAGTAGGAATATAAATTAGTATAGCCACTATTGAAAATAGTAAAAATGTTCCTCAAAAACCTAGAAATAGTATAACCATGCTGTTGTTGTTGTTTTTAGGTTCTGTAGAAGTATGTCCAACTCATAGGGACCCTGTGTGGAGCAGAAGGAAACATTTCCCAACACTGTGCTATGCCCGGAACTATGTCAGTGCTTCTCTGCTGTTCCTGGGTTTTCAATGGTTGATTGTTTCAGGAGTGGGCTGCCAGGTTCTTCTTCCAAGCCTACAGCGCCTGGTATTCCCAGGCGGTCTCTCATCCAAGTACTAACCAGGCCCAACCCTGCTTAGCTTCTGAGATCTGCTGAAATCTGATGCCAGGGAGGGTATAGCTATAGACAATATTACCATGTTAGGTGCTATTGAGTCAGGTCCAATTCGTAGCCACACTCATAGGGTTTTCAAAACCATTAGCCATTGAAAAGTATTACCATAGGACCCAGTAATTTGACTACTGGGAATATATCCAAAGAAAATGAAATCAATACATCAAAGAGCCATCTGCAACTGTGGCTGTTTATTGCAGCAGTATTCACAACAGCCAACATACGGAATCAACTTAGGTGTCCATTAATGGATGAATGGATAAAGAAAACATGGTGTATGTACAAAATGGAAAATTATTCTGACATAAAAAATAAAATTCCGTCATTTGTGGCAACATTGATGAAACTAGAGGCAATATGTTAAATCAAGTCAGTATGGCACATAAGGACCAATACTGCATGTTCTCACCTGTATGTGCAACCTAAAAAGTTGATCTCAAAGAACTAGAGAATATAATAGTGGTTGCAAGAACCTGAAAAGGTATGGGAGAGGGATGGGGAGAAGATCATTAGTGGGTACAGGGGTAGAATTGCATAGGAGGAATAACTTCTAATATTCTATAGCACAGTAGGATAACTATGGTTAGCCATAATTAATTGCTTTTTCAAAATACTAACAAAGAGGATTTTCAATGATACGGACACAAAGAAATTATATATCTAAGATGATGGGTGTGCCATTTACCCTGATCTGATCTTTACACCCTATAGTGTGTGTGTGTGTGTGT
>VMDO01037395.1:0-14348 GCA_007922755.1 Pedetes capensis | reverse complement strand
CCAGTACAGAGAGATAAACTATCATCTTCTCGCAGTCCTGTCTTTAAAGTTTCACATGCTTGGGAATTTACTCAAAGGGAGATGCATCATCATACCACAGAGACACCTACATCTCCATGTTCAATGCGGCACTTTTCATAATACCAAGGATATGGAATCAACCAAAGTGCCCTTCAACAGAAGAATGGATAAAAAGACTGTGGTATATATACACAATGGAATACTACTCAGCAATCAAAAAAATGAAATAATGCCATTTGCAGCAAAATAGATGGAATTAGAGAAAATTATTTTAAGTGATGGGAGAAGGACATGGCAACCCCCTCCCAAAAATCAATCTGCCATTGAAAACCCTATGAACGGCAGAGAAGCACTGACAATAGTGTCTTCCCTGTTATACAGAGGGTCGCTATGAGTCAGATACCGACTCAACGGCACCTAACAACAACAACAACATTTTAAGTGAATGAACACAAGCTCAGAAAAACACCACATGTTCTCACTCATATGTGGGAGCTGAATCAAAATTATAAGAAGGAAAAAACCCTATACAAAGGTTGGATCATAATAAAAGAGAAAAAAAAGCTAAGAATGGTATTATTATAGATGAACTAGAAAATGCACGTAATAGTTCTGACAAGGTAAAAGGAAAGTTCACTACAGAAAAGGTTTCTATCTTAAACAGAACTGGAACCCAAGGATATATAGAAAATATCACCATAAAAAGACAAGTAAATGGTAGAGAAGTCTTTGATGCAGGGTTAGGAAGGGGGGAGGAAGTATACAAGAGGGTAAGGGGAAACCTTTATGAATAATGAACAACAAAATGCATATATGGAAATGTCACAATGAAAAGCATGTCAGAAAGAATCACATTAAGGTGTACATTAAAATTAAAAAAAAAAAAAAACCTTTCACATGCTTAGAAGACTTCCTGCGATGTGTACTTCACTTCTCAGAGTATTAACACACACATTTATTGGGCATCCATTATGTACTAGTTCAGGTAGCAAGTGCTGAAGGCATAGAGATAGTTAAGATGAAGTCTCTGCCATGGAGAAGCCCATAGTCTCCTGAAGCAGACAGGAACACAGATAATTTCCACACAGAGTGGTAAGAGGTATTCCCAGGGCCTAGAGGAGTTACAAGAGTACAGGAAACCTATCCTTCCTGGAGGGGTCAGAGGTGATTTCTTGGAAGAGGAATGAGTATTAAGAAAAAGGTAAGAAGAGAAAGAAAAAGGTTGTTCAGGGACAGATATAGTTCCTCTGCTAAAATGTAAAGTGCTTGGTAGAAAGTATACTTCTATTTATTCATTGAATAACTATCTTTCCAAATGTGTATATTTGCCAGGTTTGGACCAAATACTTTGCTGGGTCAACTCTTTTAAGCATCATAATTCTATGAGATATCATTAGCCTCATTTTATGGAAGATAAAACTGAATATCAAAGAGCTTAATTTTAGTGAAGGTAGCTTAGCTTATCTTGGTGCAGCTCTTTTAGAAAGTAAATTTTCATACTGAGCTATAATTTTTACCTACTGACTTCTGTTTTATTCCTGAAACTTTTCTCATAAAATCTGTCGCCCCCTCTAGTGAAGATAATGATGATGACAATGATCATGGTGACAGTTTTGATAGTCTGATAAAAATACTATAAAAGGACAGATAACTAAAA
Source organism: Pedetes capensis (assembly GCA_007922755.1). Classification (NCBI taxonomy): domain Eukaryota; kingdom Metazoa; phylum Chordata; class Mammalia; order Rodentia; family Pedetidae; genus Pedetes; species Pedetes capensis. The sequence goes on along the minus strand of VMDO01037395.1, from coordinate 12,670 downwards.
TACTTATCTGTGGTGCCTGAATCCAGTAAGAAAGGAAAATATATTTGACAAAAACTCATATATTAAAACTTCATACAAAGATTTAAAGACTCTACTTATTCAACCTGAACTTCAGCTTTACTACAGGGTCAAAGCAGGAAGGTATGAGCTTAAACTTCAGGACGTTAGAAAAATCCATATAAATATTTCATGGTGATAAGCACCTAAAGCAAAACAACAAATTGAAAACAGTATTTCCTGCTCTGATGGAACAAAGATGAGCCTGGAGATTGCTATGGTCTGAATGTCCCCCAAAATTGATGTGCTGAAACTTAATCCCCCTTGTGGTAGTGGACTTTTGGCAACTTGTGAGGGCTCTATCCTTATGAATGGACTAGTGCCTTATGAAAGGGCTGGAAGAAACACCCTAGGCCCCTTTTTGGGTCTTCTGTGTTCTGCCATGTGAGAGCAGCCTTCATGAAAGGCACCATCTTTGAAGCACAGTCCATGCCCTCACTATAGGGAGAAACTGGGAGAAAATTGGCAAAAACCCCAAAACTAGGAAAACAGCTTTTGAAGATCTGGTTTGTAAATTAGAAATGTAGGGAAAATGAAAGCAACTTGATTTGAAGTTTGTACAAAACCCTTCACAAATCCCCCGAACCTAACTGGACAATTGGACTCAAAGCTGATTGGCTCAGGCCATTCCAGGGGTGAGTTATATAAGGAGCTGCACTGCAACAGCTCTCTCTCTCTCACCTGGACCACCAAGGAGGAAAGAACTCTCTCTTGCCCAGACCATCACAAGGAAACAACTCTCTCTCTCTCTCTCTCTCTCTCTCTCTCTCTCTCTCTGTTGTGGACCACTGACTAGACAAGAACTCTCTCTCTCTCCATGTGACCACCAATGAAGCAAGAACTCTCTCCTCGTGACCACCAAGACCACCAACACGGAAGCATCTGCCTTTGAGGCAGTATAAGAGCTGCTAGCACTTAAAGCTGTACACTTTGGGTTTCTCCCTGCCCTTCTAAGGGCAGAGAGAGAGAAATAAAGAGCTGTGTTTGTCCCCACAAGGCAAAAGCTCCTGAAGATTTTCCTTTCTCCCTTCTCCGCCAGCATTCCTAAGGGCCACAGGAGCCCACGCCCCTCACCCGAGGGTCCCGAGTGAATTGTGTTTAGTATCTGTGTGTGTGGCAGCGCCACCCATCTGAACATCCGGGCCAAACCGAGAGGTACGCGCCCCACATAGAGGTGGCACCCAAACAGGGACCTCACACCTCACTAGACACCAAATGTACCAGCACCTCACAGCTACCACAACTGTTGGAAATATGCTGTAACCCAAATATGTATATGAGTTTTACTACATTTTAGTCAAAAAGTTCCATAAACCTTGTAAGTTGATAAAAGTGTAACCAAACATGATATAATAGTTGCATAATGGAAAAAGCAAATGCTGTATTACTCTGTACCCCATCAACATTTACCAATAATGGGAGAAAAATAAATAAATTTATCCTGCTTATAAATTACCCAGTCTAGGATATTTTGTGACAGCAGCACTAATGGACTATGTCAGACCCAAAGGCTTATATATAAGCCTTTCTCAGTTCTCTCAGTCCTTCAAGTTTCCCTAATTTCAAACATTCTAAATTTGGCATACCCTACTGTAGGTTTGGGCTGGGATTTAGCTCAGTGGGTAGAGCGCTGCGCTGCAGTCTCTGAGGCCCCGAGTTCAATTCCCAGCACTGCAAAAATGGGAGAAGGGCCTGGCAATCCACTCCCAAGGCAATCCCGAAACAATCAGCCATTGAAAACCCTGTGAGGGTCGCTATGAGTCAGATACCGACTCGAAGGCACCTAACAACAACAACAACTGTAGGTTTACTTGTTCAACCGTCAATTTGTAAGACTGAATTGAAAAGTATAGTTTTGAAGAATCTTGTTGAAGGCAAGAAATATAATTTAAGAAAATTAAACAAAAAGAAGCTTTCAGTTTTCCATTAAAGTGTCTCACCTTCTATTTAGAAACCAGAATCTGCTGGGCTAGAAAATAGCATGAGTCCAACAAGTCAGAGGCTTTTAAGCAAGGTGGGCAGTGCCGCCTGCCTAGACTCTGAGTCAACATCAAAGCAAAAAGACACTCCTTGTCCCTAAAAGCCAGGGATTACATCCAGAAGGCCAAATCTGACTCTTGTTAAAAAAAAAAAAAAAGTGCAAAATAATGGCATTTACAATTTAAACAACAGCTCTAGTTAAAAAGTATATATTGGTGTATCTCTCCTATTTCCACATAGATTTGGGGAATATTTTTTTTCATTGTGGGAGATAGAACCACCATTGCTCACACTTGACAAATGCGCTACCTCTGAGCTACATCCCCAGCCCCTGGGGAAATTTTTGATTAACTGGTTCCTATCTTAATAGCCACCTACAGCTGTACCACTGTGGCATCAGATCCTGTCAGATCTTGGAAGCTAAGCAGGGTCAGGCCTGGTTAGTATCTGGATGGGAGACCACCTGGGAACACCAGCTGCTATAGGCTTGGGAGAAGGACCCAGAAACCCACTCCCCAAAACCAATGAGCCATTGAAAACCCCATGAATAGAAAAGAATCACTGATAATAGTGTTTCATCTGTTGTACATAGGGTCACTACTATGAGTCAGATACTGACTTGACAGCACCTAACAACAACAACAATCTTAATAGCTGACAACTCAGGAAAACATGAAAATTCTGAAGTCACAGTCAGATACACATAGAGTCAACCCAATTAACTCTGACATGAAGCAATATCAAATATTTTGCTTCTTAAGGAACAGTGTAACATAGAAAAAAATGGGTTTGTAGTCAGCCCAAGGTAGAAATCTGGCTTTACAACTTACCTGGTTGAGCTTTGGCAGGTGACTGAACACAGTGACTTTCAGTTTCCTACTTAGTAAAAAGGGGGCTATAATAACTACTCCACAGAGTGGTTATAAGGACTCCAGGTAATTTATTTAAAGTGTCTCATGAAATACTTGAAAGAGGACAGAGTGGGCACTTCAAAAATATCTGAAATTTTTTCGACTATCATTAATAACAATAATAACACAAACTAGCTCAGCAGGTTGAGTGCTGCTCTGTAGTCTCTGAGGACCAGGGTTCAATCCCCAGAACCAAAAACACGGGAGAAGGACATGGCAATTCACCCCTGAAGCAATTCTGAAACAATCAGCCACTGAAAACCTTATGAGGGTCGCTGTGAGTTGGACCCAACTCTAAGGCACCTAACAAGAACAATAGGTGATTCTTCATTCTGTGCTGAAGAAGTTTTTTAACACCATATATTCTTTTTATTTATTTTTATTTTTATTTTGGCAGTACTGGGGCACTGAAGCCAGGGCCTGGTGCAGACTTATCAGGTGCTCTACCACTGAGCTGCACCCCCTGCCTCTTTTCTATGCTTTATCTTGAGACAGCGTCTTGTTAAGTTACACAGGCTGCCTCTGGCCTCAAACTCTCCTGCCTCCGCCTCCCCAGTTGCTGGGATTACAGGTATATGCCACTGTGGCTGGCCAATACTGTATATATAATCGATCCTAATGCACACCCTTTCCTGAAAGCTACAAAATCAGATACAGATTAGAATTGTAGGAAGGTTGGATTTTTACACAAGAGCTCTCCATTCTATCAACTGTGAATCCAATCCACACAATCCTCCATCAATCAAAGTTTTTCTTTGAACCAGCAAAGCTCACCTGAAGATGATGTTCGTGTGTGAACTGATGTTTTTGCCTCCATACATGGTAACAATCCATGAGGGCCTTGGTCTCACACCCCACTGGTTAAAACAGTCATCAGAAAATTTCTTCGCATTCCACATGTGAGGTTCAAACATATCATCAATACCATTGGTACAAAAGGGCATGACTATTTCTGTGCAGGCCTAAAAATCAAGCCAGGGGAGGATCCAATGGGAAAATGAGACACAAAGAGATAAATTATCCAAGGTCATTCAGCTGTTAAGTAGAAAGGCTAAGGTTTGAACTCAGGTGTTTGAGCTTCAGGGCCCCTGTTCTTTAATTCTATGCTATACAACCCCTTATTTGTAGAAAGGGCTGGCTGAGAAGCCACAGAAGTGAGGACTATGAATTCCTTTTTTTGCAAAAGGCCTTCTTTCACATCTATTATCATATTTAACCCTCAAGACAACTCTGTGAGGAGAGCATTATTATTACTATTAGTCTTATTGTGCAGATAAAAGAATAGAGACTCAAACATAAATTAGACTCCCTTTCTTTTATATGTCCACAAAATGCTTTCTTTATAGGATTTATCAAGATTATTACAATGTTAGTTTATTTTATCTATGTGTTCCATCAGGCTATATTTGATAGCGAGATCATATATTATTTATTTTTAGATAGCCTATATATTTGGTGATTATTAAATATGGGAATGAATGAATGAAGAAAATTATCATTGGTCCCCCAGTGCAATGTAACAGAGGCCAGACTTGAATCTTGGTGACAAAATCTTGTCTGGTTTCTGTTACAGCACAGCTGTATCAGTGAAGACCAAATTCTGCCTGGAGGAAATCATATATGCTTACCTGATAGCTCCAACCCAGAGCTCCAAGACTGCTAGTTGTTGTTTCTGAAATATTCAGGCATTTTGCCTGGCCTGAGTAATTATAATACACATTCAGAGCTTGGAAAATATTCTGCAGCAGCATTAAATCGGATATATAAGGATTTTTCAAATGCTGGCACACTTCCTGTTATTTGAGAAAGAAAAACAGTAGAAGAGTCAGAATATGAATATAAACTTACAGTTTAATAAGCAAAAAGGAAATATGATTTTGATTTGATTACAACACATTTTTAACTGCACATCAAACTTAAGCCAAGCATGGTGGCACATGCCTGTAATCGCAGTATTCGGCAGGTGGAGGCAGGAGGACAGTGAGGTTGAGGGCCTGAGCTATAGATCAAGACCCTGTCTCAAAAATATAAAACAAAAAAACTGGCCAGGCGTGGTGGTGGACGCCTGTAATCCCAGCGGCTCGGGAGGTGGAGGCAGGAGGATCACAAGTTCAAGACCAGAGGAAGTCTGCATAACTTAGCAAGACCCTGTCTCAAAAAGTAAAGGGAAAAAAAAAGGGCTGGGGGGTGCAGCTCAGTGGTCCAGCACTTGCAAAGTATGCAAATGCAAGGCCCTGGGTTCAACCCCTAGTACCGCAAAAAAATAAATAAACAAATAAAACAAAAACACTAAATAACAACCAAAAAATCTAACTGTGTTGCTTAAAATTTTCTGTCTCTCAAGTATAATCCCCTTCCTAAAGGAATAAATCTTTTAAATAGTCCCCAAGCTACAGGAATAGGCCAAAGTCATTTGCATGGTATGCAAAGTCCTCTCCACCTTCCACTCTAGCTTCATCTTTGCAGCCTTTTTTCTAGCCTAGGAAAACCATTCCCTACCATACCATGCTTTTTCCTTCCTCTTTGCCCTTGTTCACCTTGAAATCCCCTTCCCCATTCTCCCATTACACTAATGCCTGGCCAACTCAAATACCCACTCCCCTCTGAGGTCAGGCTTGCTTATGTTTCCCAGTTGGGAAGAACTAAACCTCTACCTTCTTCGTGCTTCCACTGTACTCTGCGCCTATTTCTATTGAAACCCCTATAATGCTCTCCTGTATTCATCTGATTCCAGAATGCTTCCCTTAGCACTTAGCTGAATGAAGGACAAAAATGCAAAATTAATAGAATTTCTTATGGAAAAAACTATACCAAGCTCCAACATCTGTGATGTAATCAGAAGCATATCCTGCAACTTCTCAACTCTCAAATATTCCTATCACTAGCTTATAATCAGTGCCTGAAATTCTAGCTCTAAAAATCGGAGGCAAGGCTTAGGATTAGGAGAGAAGGTAGAGGCTGACTAAAAGAAGTATAGGGAACTTCCTGAGGTACAGAAATATTCTGTATCTTCATAGGGCTATAGGTTATACAACAAATGGCACATTTAAATAAGTGTTTTTCAATGTATATAGATTTTAACCCCTCCCCCAAAGAAAAATAAACAAATGCTGAGCACTAGTTTATGATATTAAAGTTTAATTATTTAAAGGGAAGATGCCTGTAACTTGTTTTGGAATGAATTAAAAAATAAGATCAGGAAAGTGCAGTGGCACATGCCTATAATTCCAGCTACTTGGGATGCTAAAGCAGGATGATTGCATGTTCGAGGCCAGAGGCAGCCTGCATAATTTAGTGAGATCTTGTCTCACAATAAAAATAAAAAAGGGGATGGAGCTGTGGCTGAGTGGTAGAGCACTTGCATAGTATGCACAAGTACTACTACTGAAAGAAAAAAGATGAACTAGATAAGTGAATATATATGTGATAATCAAATATAGCAAAATATTGTTTATAGAATTTAGGTGGGGAAGGCTAGGTATGTAGATCAGTGGTACAGTGCTTACCTAGCATGTGCAAGGTCCTGGGTTCAATCTCCAGCACCAAAAAAAAAAAAAAAAAAAAAAAAGATTTTGGGTGGTAAGTTTATGAGTATTCACTGTCAAATTTTTTAACTTTTCTGTGTATTTGAAATCTTCCATAATAAATGTTGGAGAAAATTCACAAGCAATAGAATCATGGCTGAGTCATAATAACAGCAATAATAGATATTGATCATTCAACCCTGAGTTTGTAATCATTACATCATGTAATCCTCAAAAACTCTTATCTTATCAGATAGATTATGGCCCACTATTTACATGGAAGGGCTGGGATTTAGCTCAGTTGGTAGAGCGCTGTGCTGCAGTCCCTGAGGTCCCGAGTTCAATTCCCAGCACCGCAAAAATGGGAGCAGGACCTGGCAATCCACTCTCAAGGCAATCCGGAAACAGTCAGCCATTGAAAACCCTATGAGGGTCACTATGAGTCGGATACCGACTTGACGGCACCTAACAACAACAACATTTACATGGAAGAAGCTGATTCTCAGGTTAAACTGCTTTATTCAAGTACACCAGCTAGTATATGGTGGGACCTAGAGTTGTCCTGAGGTATCTCTACAAAACATACATCTTGTCCATTGTGCTACACAGCTCAGAAAGCATGCCCTTATAAAACTGCAAACATCTCCAATGGTAAGGAAGACACTATGCTGGCATCCTCTGTCAACACTTTGGCATGAATTCAGTGAGCTATTCCTTTCCTATTTCATATGGGAAAAATATTTACAACAGGCAAATTCTGATTAAAAAAAAAAAAAAAAAAAAAAAAAAAAAAAAAAAAAGCAGACAAGTCCAGAGAAGAAGCCAGGAAGGAAGGAGCCCAGTTATCCTGAGCAGCAGGACTGACAACAAGGCCTGGGCTGGGGACGTACATGCTCCCAGGAAGGAAAGGAAGGCAGGGAGAAGGGAGGTGAGAAGCCACAAGCAAACTCAGCTCCTCACAGCTCTGCCTAGGCTTAGCTTCTAACAGTAATACCTTTCTGGAAAAATAAAAGGAGGGGGAAAACTTGAAAAGACAGACGAAATAAATTTAGGGATAATTTGATGCTTCTCCCCAAATATATTCTGCACAACAAAATTTCTACAGAATGTTAACTAGTACTTTGCAAAAAAAAAAAAACTTCTTAGAAAAATAACTTTAGGAAATGCTGTATTAGCAAATGTGAATAGTTTTCTTAACTACAAGATTTCTCAGAGCCTTTAATGTGCTCAACCACAATATGACTTTTCTAAAGGAAGACAGCACGTGCATCAATCGCAGTAAGTTTTGGAAATGCTGAGAGTGAAAAAAGTCAAAAAATAAGGTATCCAAATAGTTGTTTGTAGTAATAGAAGATTGGGAATGATTCAAACAACCAATTTCAGTGTGGCTTCAGCTATTCCTCAACTCTCCACCCTGACTGTTCCCCTCTGAGTTTTCTCTTTGTTGGTCCGCATGTCCTTCTAAGGGATGGTGCTCAGAATGGGACACAGTCCTCTCAAAGCTACATACTTTTTAAAAAATAACCACTGGGCCAGGCACCATGATGCATGTTTGTAATCCCAGGGATTCAGAAAGCTGAGGCAGAAGAATTGCAAGCTCAAGGCTAGAAGTAGCCCGTGCAACTTAGCAAGACTGTCTCTCAAAAACTAAAAAATAAATAAAAAGAAAAGGGACTGGAGGTGCAGCTCAGTAGTAGAGCAATTACCTTGTATGTGCAAGGCCTTGGGTTCAACCCCAAATACCGCAAAAAAATAAAAATAAAAAAAACATGTTATATGCCTATGGTATACCAATGTTTAGGATGTGCAGGAAGAAACAGAATGAGTCAAACTAAGACTTTTACAAACCTATAGAAGTACAGAAATGCCAGCTGAAGAAAAATTAAAACTCAAAATAGTATTTTATTATTTTGAAAAACTCTTGATTATTCATGGCAAGCCAAGAAACACCTAATATTTGCATAGTACTTTTCTCAGAAAATGTTCCTAAGAAATACGGCAATCAGAAATACTCAAGACAATATGGAAGTTAAAAACTGATCATAGGACATATTTTCCTATCCACTGCCAACAGTTGATCAGCATTCTTTCCTAAATCTGGCCACCAGCAGCGGATTCGGCGCTTTCCAAACACAGCGCAAAACTAGAGTAGACACGTGGAATGCAGAGAAGAGGGTTATGTTCACGCGCTGCATGGCTGATGAGGCACAGTAACAATGCAAGCTGGGCAGGGGCAAAGCAGGGAACGATGTGCAACAGCAAGTGCCCAAAACTCTCAAAAAGAACAGCACAAGTGAGTGTGACTCACACGCTGGCATTGGATCTCCTGGTAAAGTGGGAACACTGGGCCTCTGTCAGGCAAAGAAAAAGAGCCTCCATGAATAGCCATCTCGGCAAAGAACGGTTACTGTCACTCCCTAAAAGACACAAGCATGGCTGGAGACTGGCACCAGTGACAATACTTGGGTTTTAGCAGTCCTAGAACATCACGGTCAGAAACTTGGCCTCTGCTGATAGAAATTCCATGACCAGATTATGGGCATTTCTTGGTCCACCATCTTTGAGAGGTCAGGTCCCTCTGGGAGGACTGCGTCCAGTTCTGAGCACCATCCCTTAGGAAGGACACGGACCAACAAAGAGAAAACTCAGAGGGGAACAGTCAGGATGGAGAGTTGAGGAATAGCTGAAGCAATCCTGAAATTGGTTGTTTGAATCTTTCCCAACCTTCCATTACTACAAACAAAGCTACAAAAGATATCCCTACAGCTAAATCTTTACATATATCCTTACTAGTTTCCTTGAGACAAAGTCTTAGAAGAATTACTGGTTCAAAGGAAATGAACATTTTTAAGGCCTTTGTTAGATCCCATCAAATTGCCCTTATAGAAATGAAGTATCAATCTATAATCTGTTGTTGTTGTTAGGTGCTATTGAGTCGGTACGCGACTCATAGCGACCCTCATAGGGTTTTCAATGGCTGACTATTTCGGGATTGCCTTGGGAGTGGATTGCCAAGCTCTTCTCCCATTTTTGTGGTGCTGGGAATTGAACTCGGGACCTCAGGGATTGCAGCGCAGCGCTCTACCAACTGAGCTAAATCCCAGCCCAATCTATAATCTACTAGTATATTACTTAGAAGGCCTGAAGATATTAATTATTTTTGCAAAATATTTGCAAATTTATTGTGGAGGTTTTATTTTCAATGGTTCTAAATTTCCTTTTTAATTCAAAGATTCTGTAAGTCCAGGCATCATCCTCTAGCATAGAAAACAAAATCTCTACATACATCTGTGTGTTTCCTTAATAATTCTAGTACTAAAGTAAATTAAGTTTCAAAAAATAAGGTTTCAAAGTCATGCTGACTGGCAAGATCTCAGCATCATTCCCATGCTTGTTTGAAGACTACAGTACTTTGAAAGGAGATAGGCATGCTTTTTTCAAAGATCTATAGGGAACAAAAAGCATAAATATTAGACTGAAGCATATGAAATCACCACATTTATAGGTCAAACAAGTCAAATATTGGCAATTTTGGTACAACCTCATAAAAGCTTAACCTGACAACTTAATGATATTACCCACTTGATGAGGGCAAGTACTTAGTCTGTTGATTGTTTATCAAGGGGCTATGATCTAATCAGACAGCAAAGAAATAGTCCCTGACAACCACTTCTGTTTGAAAATACTCAACCCCCAGGTAGCCTCTGCATTTATATTGCGTGGCTTCTTTTTTATCTTTTTCATTTTTTGAGTTGAGGTCTCACTACGTATGTTCAAGGCTGGCCTTAAACTCATTACATAGCCCAGGCTAACCTCAAACTCAGGATCATCCTGTTTCAGTCTCCCGAATGCTAGCAAGCACATGCCACCTTGCCCAGCTATTTCATGGCTTCCTAACAATCTCAACATGAGGCCATAAATGCACTGGAAGGGGGTGGGGGCAGCTGGGTCTGTGATTTCTGGAACAATTATTGGAATTCCTTTAGACTGAGGACTTTTCCCACCATAACCCAGAGAACAACATATAATGCCCATCCCCATTTCCCAGAGGGAAAAACAAGCTTAGAGAGTCTGGCTATAGATAGATGACTTAGAAACTGTGAGTATCTGAACCCAGACTTGGACACAAAGTCCTGGCACAATAAGCTGCCTTCTTGATATTCTAGAATAATAAGCCATCACTCTTATTATATAACTAGCATCAATTTAGTGCTTACTCTCACCTGATCCTAGAGGTACTCATAACAACAGTATAAGCATTGTAATTACCTCCGTTTGTAAGTGAGGAAACTAAAGCATAGAGAGGTTAAGAAAATTGCCCAAAGCTACACAGCAAGGAAGTAGCACTCTGGAGCTTCCGTTTGCAACCACCACACTACGTGTACTCTACCTTGAAAGTTACAGTGTAAGAGAAAAATAACAACACACCGTCTAAAAACACATACCTACAGTCTTATGCTTGTCTTAAACAATTTTTTTATTCTTAGATTGTCTTTACATTTTGTGAAATTTATTTGCTTTTGGTAAAAACTTAGAAGGGATTCAGTAGTAATATTAAATCAAAAATTGGTAAATGCAGTAGTAAAAGGGAAACTATAAAATAGTAATTTGAGGCTCAAGACCCCTAACTTGGAATGGATAGACTTAATTCATTTCCTATTTCCTAGTTAAAAGCAATTACTCAGTAAACATTACTGAGTATTACTGAGAACATTACAAATCCATTTTAATAATTCTAATTTCAAGGAGCACAGAAATAGTGTAGAAAGTAGTACAATTCACGCAAGCGTAGAGCCAAACTGATCAGATCTTCACCCAAATATTTAGGTTCTACCCTTTGACACTACATATACCAGAGATAGTAAAGATAATGACTTGTTTAAAAGTTTTAAGTGTCCCTATCTATGAGGATAAACATTTGAATAAAAGGAAGAAAAAGGGGGGCAAAGAGAATTTTTTAGATGAAGGAATGAAGATAGGTTAAAAAAAAAAAAAAAGACCAATCTCCTTTCAGAGAATAAGGTCCATCCACATTAGAAAAAGGATTAAGCAGATACATTCAGCTTTTCTAACAGATTTTCTTTCTCTAATGCTTCAATACCCCTCTCACACTCACTCAGATAATCACATTAGTTTTGTCATTAAAAGCTCCCTTTTCATAGAATGCACCTAAACCGCTTAAACCACCCAGCGAGGTCGCATACATTATCAGACACCAAGACAAACGGAAGAGATTTTCGCTCTTATGTCTTATTATTTCACTATTCTATCTGCATGCTCGGAAGACTAAACCAAAATATTTGATTAATTTTCAGCTACAAAAATGTTTACAAAATTAACAAACTGCAGCACCCTTTAAAACTGCTCTTTAAACTGAGAAGAGACCTAGAAGTTTTTATGTGGCCAGAACAGTCAAATGACAGAGGGGTTTTCTATTTCCCCTTTCTCTTCTTCCTTGTATTCCATCAGCCAAGTCCATGATTATTTCTGCATGAATGTTGCAGCTTCTGTTAACAGTAAACAAAAGCAAATGGAGTCTGAGTGTGCAAAGCCCAAAGACAAATTAAAACAAATGATACTTGAATTGACACGGAAAATGGCATTTAATCGCTGCCCATGGATCCCTCAGAACTGTACAATGTCCAGATAGAACTGGAAATCACCTGCTTTTTTTCATAACCCAACTGTTACATATTATCTTGCCATCCTAAGCCTGAGTTACAGACTTAGAAAAAGGCGGCTGTTTGTCAGCCCTTTAAAAAGGAGGAAGTGTATCAGAGGGAGGAGGAGTCCTGGCTAAATGGAACTATCCAAGTGGAAGAGCAGTCCCCAACTGGGTAGTGTTCCAGGGATTAGTGGTTTGGGAGAACAGAGAAGAGGTCAAAAAAGGAGAAATAGAATGGGCAGTGAAAGAAAGTGATCTGAAGCTAAAAGTTTGGGAGGGAGATGGCAGTTGAAAAATTCCAAAAATCAGAGAGGTAGCTAACTATAGGAAGAAACAGGAAACAGAGCCAATAGAAGTTTCTTAAGCAAGAGGAAAGGGAGATTACTTTTGATGGGGTACAGGCAGGAAACAGAATCGTAAATGTATTATAAGCATCAAGAATCCCTTAATATCAGGCTGGGAGTGTAGCTTAAAGGTGAGGCATTTGCCTACCATACATGAGGCCCTAAGTTCTATTCTTCATCCATTCCTAA
>VMDO01037394.1:0-14352 GCA_007922755.1 Pedetes capensis | reverse complement strand
AAATTCTCTTATTTTCTATGTATCACAAGTTTATTAACTTAGCTGTGCCTTGATAGACTTCTAGGAAATTTTAGAGGGAAATTTGGCATTATTAAAGTTTAAGAGATGTTCCTCAAAAAGGTTAAACTTTATCAATTAATCATGATCCAGGTTTTCAATTTCTAGGTATACATCAAAGGAAAACTAAAAACATACATCTTAATTAAAATTTGCACATGAATGTTCCTAACAGCATTACTCATAATGGTCAAATATAAACATTCCAAATGTCCATTAATTTCGGAGTGAATATAATACATCCATAAGATGGAATATTATTCACCCATAAAAAGTGAAGTGCTGGCAATGGAAAAAACTATGATAAGTGAAAGAAACCAGTCACATTTGGGCCTAGTGTTGCATGCCTGTAATCCCAGCAACTTGGGAGGCCAAGGCAGGAGGCCAAGACAGGATAACAAGTTCAAGGCTAGAGCCAGGCTGGGTAATTTAGCAAGGTCCTGGTAGTACACTTATAAAGTATGTGCAAGGTCCTAGGTTCAGGCTTCTAGTACCATAAGAAAAAAAAGTCACAAAAGATTCAATGTTGTATGATCACATTTATATGCAATGTTTAGAACCTGGAAATCTATAGAGACAGAAAGCAGATTAGTAGTTGTCAGGACTGGAGTGGAAGAAGTACAGGGAATAACAGCTAATGGGAACAAGGTTTCTTTTGAAGATGAGGAAAGTATTTTAAAATCTATTGTGGTGATGACTGTATAACTTGAGAACAGGTTGTTGTTGTTAGGTGCCATCAAGTTGTATGACTCATAGCAATGGTCATAGGTTTTTCAATGGCTGTTTTGGGACTGTTTTTTGGTAGTGGACTGCCACATCCTTCTCCCATTTTTGTGGTGGTGGGGATAGAACTTGGGTCCTCAGAGGGTGCAGAGCAAGTGCTTTACCAATTAAGCTAAACCTCAGCCCCTTGAGAACATATTAAATTCAAATCTTGAATTTTCCCAGTTTAAATTGTTCACAAATCAAAATGCTTTTGTATTTTCTCACCATATTATTTCTTTAAAAGAACTGTGCATCTAAGCTGGGGGTGGCAGTACACACCTGAAGTCACAGTACACAGAAGGCTGAGGCAGGAATTCAAGGCTTGAGTTTCAGGAGAGCCTGAATTACACAGCAAGACTCTGACTCAAAACAAGCAAAAAAACCAAAAAACAAACACATAAAAGGCAACCACCACTAAAAACAACTACAACAACAACAACAAAAAAACACTGTGCATCTTCCCACAGCTACTGATATTCTTACTCTTGACCCCACTTACTATTTCTTCCATTAAAAGTGGTTTTCTTCTCTCGTATATACACCATTTAGGTGACCTCTAACCCTTAAAACCAAAACAGTATATGATCTTGGCCATGTTATCACCATGCACAGGGCTTCTCTCTCTCCATCTTTTTAATTGCTAAGATATGCTAGAAGCCTATGGTCTGGCCTCTATCTCAGATGCTCTTCTACAGAAAGGCCTTTGTAACTGCTAAATTCATAGCCTTCACTTAAGTCTCTCCTTTGAATGAGATACATTGCATGGCTCATTCACTAATTCCATATTAAGGACAAGAACATTTGGTTTAAATTCTTAGTTTCTTCTCTATAGATGGTGCAAACATCTACCTCTGAGTGATACTGGGAAATTTAAGATAAATTTCTCCTACATCATTCTATAGTCGCCATTTATGTTGGTAAAAACAGTCATTGGTCTGGTCTGAGAAAATTCTGTCACATGATCTCCAGCATCATTTCTGTCACCAAGGCCATATTTTCCAACTATTGAGCCTTCCTTGTTTTTAACATTTGTATTCAGTTGTTATCAGTAATTATCAGTGTATCCTGATTGCAGGTTTGGTCAATTTCAGACTACAGAAGCTGGTAAAAATCTTCCCCTTATTCATTTATGTCCTTATCAGTGGGTACATAAATTTGAATAATGGTCATATTAACTGGTCTTCCTAGTAGGCATATGGATATTATTCTACCACTGACAGCACGGTACTTCAGGGCAGATCTTGAGATGTCTTGAGATGATGAATACAACCCCACTTCTCTTTAATCTGTCATTCCTGGCACAGAAAACTGTATGATTATCTGATTCAAAATGGCCAATACCAGTCCATTTTAGATCACTGATGCCTAGAATGTCTATGTCTATGCACTCCATTTCCCTTTCGACTCTTTTAATTGGAAACTTTTAATATACAATTTAATGGGTTTCATTATGACATGTATTTCACTGTGACATTTCCATATATGCATTTCACTGTACATTGCTCAAATAACCTCCCCCTTACCCTCTCAATACCCTCCTCCCCTAAATCACCCCCTCCAATGATCTCCTTTCTACTTGTATGTCTTTTTGTGAGACTACCTATATACATACATCCCAATTTTAATTTAAATCCAAGCTTTTTTCTATAGTGATCAACCTTTCTACATTCTCAGCAGTACTACGAATGATCTAGTCCATTTACATTATTGCCAACCTTTGCTATTATTTAGCTATTCTTGTAGTTTTTTCTATCTTCCCCTTTTTCTTCCCACCACACTAATAAAGTTGTGCTGTTTACATCAAAGTTGACCTCTCCCCGCTTCCTCACTGGCCCTCCTCCCCTCCCATCTTCTCCCATCTTTGCTTCCCTTTGCTAGATACCCCTTCCTTCTTTCCAGTCCTTTAATTGTCCCTTCTATGCTAAATTTAATTGAACTTTTTATTATGTTGCAATTTGTGTATAGGAGTTTTTTCTTCCTTTAAGTTTGATTCAGCTTCCACATATGAGTGAGAACATATGGTATTTCTCTTTTTGGGCTTGTGATCATTCACTTTAGATGATCTTTTCCAATTCCACCCATTTTGCTGCAAATAACATTATTTCATTTTTTAAAATTGCTGAGTAGTATTCCACTGTGTATATGTATCATAATTTTTTTTATCCATTCTTCTGTTGATGGGCACTTTGGTTGATTCCATATCCTTGCTATTGTGAAAACTGTTGTACTGAATATGGAGATGCAGGTGTCTCTGTGGTATGATGACTCATCTCCCTTTGGGTATATTCCCAATAGTGGTATAACTGGGTCATATGATAGATCTATTTTTAGTTTTCTGAGGTACTTCCATATTGATTTTCAAAGTGGTTGAACCAATTTACAACCCCACCAGCAGTGTAAGTGTGTTCCTTTTTCACCGCAAACTTGCCAGCATTTGTTGTTATTTGTTTTATTGATCTTGTCCATTCTCACTGGAGTAAGGTGGACTCTCAGTTGTTGTGATTTGCATTTCCCTAGGACTAGGGATATTGAGCATTTTTTCATGTGTTTCATGGCCTTATAATCTTCTTTATTTGAGAACTGTCTGCTCAGTTCTTTTGCCCACTTGAGTATTGGGTTATTTATTGTCTTGGGAACTGCTGTCTTGAGTTCTCTGTAAATTCTAGAAATTAGTCCTTTGTCTGATGTATAGGATGTGAAGATTTTCTACCATTCAGTGGAGTCTTCCTTGACTATTGATTGTTTCCTTTGCTGTACAGAAGGTTTTTAATTTCATGTAATCTCCTTTATCTATTCTTGTGATCTCCTGAGCAATTAGAATCTTATTAAGGAAATGCTTTCCTATGCCTATATGTTAGGGCATACTGCCTTTACTTCTAGTAATTTTGAAAGTTTCTGGTTTTATGTTGAGGTCTTTTATCCATTTCGAGTTAACTCTCGTGCACATTGAGAGGTGCAGGTCTGTTTTCATTCTTCTGCACGTATACATCCAAATTTCCCAGCACCATTTATTGAAAAGGCTATCCTTTTCCCACTTTACCTGCTTTGATCCTTTGTGGACAATCAGGTGGCTATAGATGCATTGGTGTATCTTTGGGTCCTCTATTCTGTTCCACTGGTCTTCAGACCCATTCTTGTGCCAATACTAAGCTATTTTTGCTACTACAACACTGTAGTATAGTTTAAAGTCAGGGATTGTGAACCCACCTGCACTAGTTTTGCAGATTAAGAGTGTTTTGGCTATATGTGATCTTTTGTGTTCCCATATGAATTTTTGGATCATTTTCCTATATCTGTAAAGTTTGTCATTGGAATTTTAATAGGGATTGCATTAAATCTATAGATTGCTTTTGGTAGGATAGCCATTTTTACAACATTGATTCTCCCAATTCATGAGCAGCGGAAGTCCTTCCACTTTTTAGTATCCTCTTTGATTTCTTTTATTAATGTTTTGAAATTTTCCTTGTAGAGATCTGCAGGATCTTTGGTTAGATTGATTCCAAGGCATTTATTTTTCTGGTGAGCTATCATGAAATGGATGGTAGCTGAAATTTCCTTCTCTTCCTGCTTATAATTGGTGTAAAGGAAGTTTACTGATTTTTGAGTGTTAATTTTATATCCTGCCACTTTGCTAAAGGAGTTAATTAGGTCTAAAAGTTTTCTAGAGATTTTTGGGGTCCTTTAGGTAAACTATCATGTCATCCACAAATAAGGATAATTTGACCTCTTCTTTGCCTATTTGTATCCCTTTGATTTCTTTCTCTAGTCTAATTGCTCAGGCTAGGACTTCAATCACAATGCTAAAAAGATAGGAGAGAGTGGACATCCTTGTCTTGTTCCAGATCTTCGAGGAAGTGGTTTCAATTTTTCTTCATTTAAAATGATGTTGACTGTAGATCTGTCACAGATGGCCTTTATGATGTTAAGGTACTTTCCAGTTATGCCTATCTTTTCCAGGGTTTTGATCATCAAAAGGTGTTGCACTTTGTTAAAGGCCTTCTCAGCATCAACTGAGATGATCATGTGATTTCTAGTTGCAAGCCTCTTGATATATTGAATTACATTAATCGATATTTGTTATGTTGAACCAGCATTTCATTTGTGGAATAAATCCCAGTTGGTCTTGGTGAACTATTTTCTTAATATGTTGCTGAATTCTGTTTGCCAGGATTTTGTTGAGAGTTTTTGCATCTATGTTTATTAGGGAAATCAGTCTATAGTTCTCTTAGATGTTTCTTTGCCTGGCTTAGGTGTCAAGGTGATGGTAGCTTCACAGAATGATTTTGGGAGTGCTCCTTCCTTTACTGCTTTTGAAATAATCTGAGAAAACTGGTATTAATTCTTCTTTGAAAGTTTGGTAGAATTCTGCTGTGAACCTATCAGGTCCTGGGCTCTTTGTTGGGAGACTTTTTATTACCTTTTCTATTTCAGCATATATAATGAGTTTGTTTAGGTCACTTATGTACTTTGGGGTTAATTTTGGTAAATCATATGGGCTAAGAAGTTTATCCATTTCTTCTGCATTTTTGTGAATACAAACTCTCAAAGTATTCCCTGAAGATTTTCTGTATTTCTTTGGAATTGGTAGTTATGATCTCTTTTTCATGTCTAATTTTCATGATTTTGGCCTTTTCATTTTTTCTTTTTGATGAGATTGGCCAGGAGAGTATCTATTTTATTAATTGTTTCAAAGAACCAACTCTTAGTCTCAATTCTTTCAAATACCTTTTTAGATTCGCATTGAGATATATCTGGCTTGATCTTGAGAATTTCTGTCCGAGTGCTCCTTTTGGGATTGATTTGTTGTTGGCTTTCTAGGGTCTTGAGATGTGTCACTTGATCATTTATTTGATGAAATGATTTGATCATTTATTGATTATTGATGAAGGCACTCAATGCTATGAACCTCCTTCTCAGAACTACCTTTGCTGTATCCCATATGTTTTGGTAGGATGTGTTTTCATCCTCATTTGATTGCAGATAACTTTTAATTTCCACTTTAATTTCTTCAATAACCCATTGATCATTCAGCAGTGTATTGTCTCCATGAATTTGTAAGCTCTGCAAGTGCTGGACCACTAAGCTGCACCCCAACCCATTTTTTACTTTTTGAGACAGGGTCTCGCTAAGTTACAGACTGCCTCTGGTCTTGAACTTGCAATCCTCCCGCCTCTGCCTCCCAAGCTGCTGGGATTACAGGCGTGCGCCACCGCGCCTGGTGTTTTTCTTGTTTTTGAGTTCCAATTTTATTCCATTGTGGTCTGATAAGGTGCAGGGGATGATTTCTACTTTTTTGTAATTATTGAGGCTATTTTTGCATACTAAAACGTGATCTAGTTTAGAGAATGTTCCATGTGATACTGAGAAGAATGTGTATTCCTCATCAGATGGATGGAACATTCTGTACATATCTGTGAGTTCCACTTGGTCTAAGGTGAAGATTAAGTGCGTCATTTCTCTGTTGATTGTTTGTTTTGATGACCTGTCTTTTGGTGAAAGTGGGATATTGAAGTATCCAATAATTACTGTGTCTAGCCCAATGTAATCCTTTATTTCCCATAAAATTTGTTTTATGAAGCTTGTTGTTGTTGTTGTTATGTGCCTTGGAGTTGATATCTGACACATAGCGACCCTGCGTACAACAGGTGAAACACTATTGTCAGTGCTTCTCTGCTATTTATAGAGTTTTCAAGGGCAGATTGATTTTGGGAGTGGGTTGTTGGGTCAGTCTCCCAAGGCTATAGGTGTTCCCAGGCAGTCTCCCATACAAGTACTAACCAGGCCCGACCCTGCTTAGGTTCTGAGATCTCACAGGATCGGATGCTAGAGGGCTATGAGTTTATGAAGCTAGGTGCCCCTATATTTGGAGAATGTATATTAAGTAATGTTATTGGTTCCTGGTTGATTGTTCCTTTTAATAATATGCAGTGTCCTTCTTTATCTCTTTTAATTAGTTTTAGATTGAAGGCCAATCTATCTGAAATTAGTATTGTGACTCCTGCTTTGTTTTTGTTTTCCCCCTGCTTGGTATATTGTTTTCCAGCCCTATTTACCATCCGTGCCCTATTCTCAACCTGTTACAGTCTTTGTGGGTTAGGTGAGTCTCTTGAATGGCACATATCCAGGGTTTATGTTTTTTTCACCCAATTGGCCAGTCTATGTCTCTTACTTGGTGAGTTAAGACCATTTACATTAAGAGTAATTATTGAGAAGTGTCTACTGTTATGGATCCAGTCAGTACTTGTTACTGGTTTTTGATTCATGTTTATCTTATTTCTATCTTGGTATCCTCTAATGTTAATTGTTCATTTTTTTGGTCTTCTCTGTAGTGTTGTCTTATCTCCCCTGTATGTGATAGTTGATTGAGGATCCTCTGTAATGCTGGTTTGGTGGTTGTGAATCATTTGAATGTGGCAGTATCATGGAATGTCTTATATTCTTCATCTATTTTACAAGGTAACTTTGCCGAGTAATGTATTCTTTTTCAGAATGTGGATTATATGTGTCTAGGCCTTTCTAGCTTTCAATGTTGAAGTGGAGAAGTCTGCAGTTATTTTAGTGGGTTTGCCTTTAAATGTTAATTGGGGTTTTCCCCTAGCTGCTTTCAAAACTGCTTCTCTGCTGTCCAACACAAGCATTTGTACAATAATGTGTCCTGGGGAAGATCTGTTTGGGTCTATTATGGATGGGGTTCTGAATGCTTCAGTTGTGTAAGTATCCAGATCTTGGATTAGCTCTGGAAAATTTTCATTCAGAATGTCCTGGAAGAAATTTCCTAATCCTCTTGTGTTCTTTTCTTCTCCTTCAGGGACTCCTTGAATTCTTAAATTTCATTTTTTCATTTTGTCTGAAACCCCTTGGAGATTTAGCTGGTATTGCTTCCTCTTTTTCACTATCTTAGCTTGCATGTAGTTAATATCTTGCAATCTTTCCTCCATTCTGATATTCTTTGTTCAGCCTTGTTCACTCTTGATTTTGAGGATTCTATTGAAGTGCTAATTTCATTCAGCTTGCCTTGCACCTCAAAGATTGCAGCTTGGTTTTTTTTCTGACCATTTCTAGCTATGAGGAGAGTACAGACCCCAGATGAGATACCTTCTTCTCCAGGACTTCAAGGGTACTGGTGGTATTAGCTTTGATATCTCTTAGCATATTAATAACCAGGATTCTGAATTCTGATTCTGACATCTCTAGAAATGGAGATTGTTTGGCATTGTCTGTTGAGAGGCTTTGGTCTGTGGGATCTTTGCATCCAGTGTGTCCTTTCTTGTTTTGTGTATTTTTTTGTTGAGGCTTGCCCATTGTTTTTCTAGGAGTTGTGTTCCTCCTCCTCTGAATGTGAAGAATCTCCCTCTGATGTTTGTTTGAGGTTGGGGGATGATGAGACTCTACTGCTTTTCTCTCACCCGCCTGCCCTGCTCTCACATTGAAAGCTCGCAGGATTGGGGGCAGGGGTATCTGTGCAGCACCCCTCCAATGGGGGATGATGGCAGAATGTTCATACCAGTCTCGCAGGCTAGCCCAGGTTTCAGGATGCTCTCGGCAAACTGCCCTGTGGGGTACTCCACCTATGCCACGCTAGCAGAGAGATGGCATGTCCCCTGCTGCCCCGCCAAGATGCCTGGCTCTCTTGAAGCTCTTGTGTGCTGAGATCTCAGCTCAGAGAGCATAGCCCAAACAGCAACAGTGGATGACGATGAGCCAGATCCCGATGCCTGGCTCACTGTACTCTTGTGTGACCTGAGCCCTGCTGTGCTTGCTCTCGAATTCCCCACTGCAGTGGGTGGGATGATACTGTACTTCCCCCAGTGAATCTGGGGCCTGCCCTCCCATGTGGGACTTGTGCTGCCTGCTGTCCTGTTGTGAACTGCATGGTTAAAACCTCTGTGGTGGGAGAATGGTGGCTATGCTGGTATGCCTGCCACACTTGAGGACTGTGCGCCCCATCCTTTCATGCATCTTGAGGCCTAGCCTGCGTAGATCGCACGACAATCCTACTCTGTGATGGGCAGGATGATATTGTGCAACCCCCAGTGAATCTGGGGCCTGTACTCCCATGTGGGACTCGTGCAACCCCACTGTCTTATCACAAACTGCAGCTAGAACATCGGCAGTGGGGGGTGGAATGGTGGCTGCACTGATGCGGCTGCTGTGCTGAGGATATGTGCATCCCCTGTCTTTTCGTGGGTCTCAAGCCCCGCCTTGTTCACTCCCTGATTCCACTCTGCAATGGGTGGGATGACATTGTGCTACCCCCAGTGAATCTGGGGCTTGTGCCCCTGTGTGGGACTCATGCCACCCCTTTTTGCTGAGGCAAACTGCAGGGCTAGGACCTCCATGGCGGGGGAATGGTGGCTGTTCTCGCCACTCACTTGGAGTCTGGGCGCCCTCTGTCCTATCTTATTGTCCTAATGTCCACTACACTTGCTCACCACTCCCATGGTGGGCAGGATGATACCATGCAACCCCCAGAGGGTCTGTGGCCCGCTCCTGTGTGGGATCCATGCCTTATCTGTCTTCTATCTCAAGCTGCACGGCCAGGACGTCCACAATGGGGGAGATGGTGAGTACGCAGCTGGCACTGCACATGGTGTCCGAGATTTACTCAGCAGTTGCTCCCCTTGGGAAGTGCTACCTGTGTCTTATTGCATGATGTTGGCGGGATGCCAGAACTGCATTCTTCTGGGGATCTGAGCTCCAGACACCCATGTGAAATTTTCCCCTGGGCTGTACTTTCTCTGCGCACTGTGATCCAGGGGTTGGGGGTCATCTGTGGTTGTTTCTCTAGTTCTTCTCCACTTTTGATTTTTGATCTCTTTGACCTTCGGAGTCTCTCCACCCTTTACACAATTCACCTGGTGCTGGAGGAATTGCTGGTGAGTTTTCTGGTGTCCCAGTTCTGTGTAGTTGACAATTTTGTCTTCCCACTGGAGCAGGTCTCTAAGTTTCTGGCGGTGCACTTTTGCTGACCTGCCACCTTGATTCCTTCTCCCCTTTCAAAAATTTCTCCACTATTAGTGACATTTACCTAACCTTGTGGATTTTTTTTTTTTTTATATAGCCTTAGCTCTTATCTAACTTATTTCTCTGTGTGACTGATCAATATGAGTTCTAAGCCATTATTTAAGCTCCCCATCTCTCTGCATCTCAAGGTAGGTGTTATCTGTCAGCCATCTTGAACCTACTTCTACTTTTTCTCTTTTGACCATTTCTAATTTTCCTAGATTCATACTATGAACATTCCACATTTCAATCATTACTGGTTGTTTACAGTTATTCTTATTTTGAGTTGTGCCACATTAGAAAAAGGAGGTCCCTAGGGCTTTACTCCATTCCCATCATTAAGGTTGACTCCACTTTGAGGAGGCAACTCTTTCTCAGTCTTTTGAGTGCCTTCCAACCAGGGGGGCTCATTTTCTCCCACTATATCTGACGGTGTGTCTCTGTTATTCACTGGTTTTCAGTGGCAAATTGTTTCACCAACATAAATGGTAACTATACACATGGAATTCACCAGATGAAACATGTTGTTGTTGTTAGGTGCTGTCAAGTCAGTATCTGACTCATAGCAATCCTACATACAACAGGCGAAACACTATTGTCAGTGCTTCTCTGCTATTCATAGGGTTTTCAATGGCAGATTTTTTTTCGGGAGTGGGTTGCCAAGTTCTTATTCCATATTTGCAGTGCTGGGGATTGAATTTAGGGCTTCAGAGTGCACAGAGCAGCACTTTATTAACTGAGCCAAACCCCAGCCTCACATACATATATATACACACATATACCTAAAACATACCAGTTAGCATGAAGTAGATAAATACTAATGCCCTACATTTTTCTTTATTATGTCTATTACCTCCTCCTCATCTCTCACCTGTCTAGCCTATTTGCTATAGCTTGTGTGATTCCACTCTAATACATCCTACAAACAGATTGTTTCATAAGTCCTATCATGCTATTTTTCTGCCCAATGACTTCAATGACTTTTTTCTTAATATTTGCGAGTTAAAGTTTAAAAATTCTTAGCATTCCAGTGCCTCTGTATTCTTACCCAGCCCTATGGTGACAATCTTTCCTTTTACTGGTCTTCATGACAGATCCAATTCTCTAATCCACTGGGTCTCAAACCTGGCTGCACATCAGAATCATCTAGGAGAAATTTAAATTTTATGTCCATGGCCCACTACCTACAGTCTCTAATTTAATTATTCTCAGTTGGGGTCTGAGTATTCACATATTTTTAAGCTTTCCAAGTGAGAATGTGTGCTCAGAATTAAGGATCACTGCTCTACTCACACTGTTCTGCCTCTCTGTTTCCCAAATGCCCTTCTTGCACATTCCATATGGCCCCATTAAACTGTTAACTCCTACTTAAAGTCTCTCAACTTACATCAATATGAACAGAGTAGAGAAAGTTTTCTCCTTCCTCTATTTGTCTATCATATTTTATTTCAACATGCTTCATTTGATCTTGCCTCATGGTTATTTGTGCACATGTTCTAATTTTCCGTATACTAGGTACGTAAGCATTTGATGCAAAACTGAGTTCTTTCTGCAAGTCTGTGCAGGCATTTTAGAAATCAAACCTTAATTTTTACAACAACCCTTTGAGGAAGATATTACTGCCACATTTTATAGAGAAGGAAACAGAAGCCAAGAGAAGTAACTTGCCTAAGCATTTTTAAACTAGTATTTTTATAATTTTTCTTAAGATATTACATACCTCCTCCCATGTTGTCAGAGTGGGAAATAATATAGACTTTAAGTATGGATAACTGAAAATAGGAGGATAGGATTTAGCTCAGTTGGTAGAGTGCTGCTCTGTAGTCTCTGAGGTCCTGAGTTTGATTCCCCGCACAGCATAAAAAGGAGAAGGATGTGGCAATCCACTCCCAAGGCAATCCTGAAACAATGAGCCACTGAAAACCCTATAAGGGTTGATATGAGTTGGACACTACTTGATTGTGCCTAACAACTGAAAATAGATTCAATTTCAAGTCAACATTGTTAACAACTGAGGAAAAATGCTAGAAATATGTCCTACCTATTTTCTTTTCTAACATAACTGTTTTTTATATCTTACCTATTTTATTTTCCAATATAATTATTTCCAACTCATTGTTTAGTTTTGCTTTTTGAACTGTACTTAAAAATATCCACAGCAAGATGACAGCCTTAAAAAGTAACATATTAAGAAATAGCAAAGGATGAATGTGCATACCTCAAGAACCAAAGCTCAGATAATTAAGATAATCTGAAAGGTAGTAGCATCTTCATTGTGAGAAGAATCTATGGAGCCTATAGGAAGCTGAGTGAGAAGCAGCCAGGGAAAACAGAAAGGGAACTCTAGTTTTGGAGTAGGATAGGTTTGGGAGAAACTGTGGAACATGTAGAAAAAAAGGTCTATGATAAGTAGTACTAGAGACCAAAAGAACAAGTGAGAAGGGTTATGACCATAGCACACAGTAGGTAGTAGCGAGAACAGAGACCAAATAAGATGAGATATCTCAATCAATCACCTGAGATATTAGATGCCTTAATGCCCAGAGAGGGGTATGAGCAAATGTCAACAGTTGTGAAGAGAGAGGTGAGAAGGGAAAGATCAAAGAAACCTATGTATTACTCAAGAGTGAATGGGCTCCTTTGGCTAACAGGATCATATGCTTTCAGCTGTAAATTGGAATGAAGCTTTAAGATTGTTGTTGTTGTTGTTGTTAGGTGAGTCGAGTCGAGTCTGACTCATAGTGACCCTATGTACAGCAGATCGAAACATGTGCCAATTCTGTGCCAGGCAAACAATCTTATTTTTGTTTAAGCCCATCGTTGTAGTCACTGTGTCAATCCCTCTGGTGGAGGGTTTTCCTCTTTTGCGTTGACTTGCCACTCTCCCAAACATGACGTCCTTCTCCAGGGATTGATCTCTCCTGACTACATGTCTGAAATATATAAGATGCAGTCTGGCCTTTCTTGCTTACAAGGAGCACTCTGGTTGCACTTCTTCTAGGACAGATTTGTTGATTCTTTTGGCAGTCCATAGTATATTCAATAGACGTCTCCAGCACCACAATTCAAAAGCATCAATTCTTTTTCTGTCTCCGTTGTTTAGTGTCCAGCTTCCACAACCATATGATGTGACTGAAAATACCATGGCATGAATCAGACGCACCTTCGTCTTCAATGTGACATCTTTGCTTTTCAATACTCTAAAGAGATCTTTTGCCACAGCTTTTCCTAGAGCAATGCATCTTTTGATTTCTTGACTGCTGCTTCCATGGGTGTTGATTATAGAGCCAAGCAAAGCAAAATCTTGGACAACCTCAATCTTTTTTCCATTTATTGTGAAGTTGTGTGCTGACGCTGTAGTAAGGATTTTTGTTTTGTTGATGTTTAGTCGTAACCCATATTGAAGGCTATGATCTTTGATCTTCATCAGTAAATGTTTTAAATCCTCTTCACTTTCAGCAAGCAGAGTGGTGTCATCTGCATTACACAGGTTGTTAATGAGTCTTCCTCCAATCTTGATGCTGCGTTCTTCCTCATAAAGTCCAGCTTCTCAGATTATTTGCTCAGTGTATAAATTGAAGAGATAGGGTGAAAGTATACAGCCCTGACACACACCTTTCTCAACTTTAAACCAGGCAGTGTTTCCTTATTCTATTCGAACAACTGCCTCCTGGTTCATGCACAGATTTCTCATGAGCACAATTAGGTGTTTTGGTATTCCCATTTTCCAAAGTGTTATCTATAATTTATTATGATCAGCACAATCAAATGCCTTTGCATAGTCAATAAAACATAGATAGGCATCTTTCTGATATTCTCTGCTTTTAGCTAATATCCACTTGACATCAGCAATGATGTCCCTCGTTCCCCACCCTCTTTTGAATCCTACTTGATTTTACAGTAATTCCCTGTCTATACACTGCTGCAGTTGCTTCTGAATGACATTCAGTAGAATTTTGTTTGTGTGCGATATTAATGATATTGTCCGATAATTTGCACATTCAGTTGGATCCCCTTTATTGGGAATAGGCGCAAATATGGATCTCTTCCAGTCAGTTGGCCAAGTAGCTGTTTTCCAAACCTGTTGGCACAAACATGTTAACACTTCCAGTGCTGCATCTGTTTGTTGAAACATCTCTATTGGTATCCCATCAATTCCTGGAGCCTTGTGTTTCATCAGTTCTTTCAAGGCAGCTTCCACTTCGTCCTTCAACACCATTGGTTCCTCTTCATATGCAACCTCTTAGAATGGTTGGTCATCTACCAATTCTTTCTTGTATAATGACTGTGTATTCTTCCCATCTTCTTTTGATGTTTCCTGCATCATTTAATATTTTCCCTGTAGAATCTTTCACTACTGCCACTCGAGGCTTGAATTTTTTCTTCACTTCCTTAAGCTTGAGAAACATAGAGCATATTCTTCCCTTTTAGTTTTCTGCCTCCAGCTCCTTGCACATGTCATTATAATATTTGTTTTTGTCTTCTCGAGCTGCCTTCTGAAATCTTCTGTTTAGTTCCTTAACTTCA
>VMDO01037393.1:0-14354 GCA_007922755.1 Pedetes capensis | reverse complement strand
TACATATATTTCTGTTAGCATTTTAGAATTAAGCAAGAAATAACTCATAAAGGTAGTTTTTCATGGACTTGAATGTTATTAAAATGAAAATTAAAATGATTTTATATCTAAACGTCATTTGTATGGAGAAGAAAAAGTTTTAAAATTAAATTACATGTATTTACAAACTTCATAATGAGGTAATTAGATCCAATACTGTACTTTTTTTTTTTTTTTGGTACTGGGGGTTGAACCCAGGGCCTCATGCTTGTATGCTTTGCAAGTGCTGTACCACTTAGCTGCCACCTCCACCCATTTTTTTTTTTTTTTAACTTTTTTGAGACAGTCTCACTAAGTTACACAGACTGCGTCTGATCTTGAACTTGTGATCTTCCTGCCTCCACCTCCCAAACCACTGGGATTACAGGCCTGCGCCACTGCGCCTGACCCCAATACTGTATTTTAAGGTCAAATAAATTTTAATATAGTAATACTGTTCTATATTGTTTGAGATTAAAACTTGACAAGATATTCAGAGGTCACCATAACAGAAGCATCTGAGGATGATTATGAATATGAAGAGGTAATTTTTAAATTTTAGTATTTATAGTACAAATTTGTTGTAGTTATTCTCATGAACCATTTGTTTTATTTTTTGAAACATATAAGCAGTTTTTTTCCTTTAAAAGTTACTAGTTTTTCAACTAAAGTTAGCTATTATCAGCTAATTAGTGTGAGTTGGAAAAATCTCCTTAAACATTTAGATTGAGAATACAGCTGGTTCTTTTGGCTTTCCTGTTCATTGTTCTTCAGATTCAGCTCCCTATCACTTGCCTTGTGGATCTAGGCTATATACCATCACCTCTGTCCAGGAACCATTTTGCATCATTCAATCTGCTCTTCAGAGATTCCCAGATTCCCACTATCCAGTTGGAGCTCAGGCCTCTTACTTCTTTGTAGCTTAACTGTACTTCTGTAAAATGTGTTCCTATCATAAAGCTTTCCTTTAATAGTTGTTCCCATTAGCTATATCACCAGTTCTGAGAATTGGAGGACAAAGTCACTTCCAGCTGACAGAATCTTTGAATGAAATTTTGCAGAAGCAAGCTAGCAGTATGTGCCCACGACAAGCAAGTTGTTGTTGTTGTTGTTGTTAGGTGCCATCAAGTTGGTATCCGACTAAATGGCTGTTTTGGGATTGCCTTGGGAGTGGATTGCCAGGACCTTCTCCCATTTTTGCGGTGCTGGGAATTGAACTCCGGACCTCAGAGACTGCAGAGCAGTGCTCTACCAACCGAGCTAAATCCCAGCAGGACAAGCAAGAGACAGGACAAATATAGGAGGCTTTGGTGTAATGGAGATAATATGTGTTATTTGAAGTTACTGAGTAAGTGTAAAGGGCAGAATATAGTTATCAGCATGTAAGAAGCGTGTGATAAATGAATATTGTCATTAATGTAGTTACCATCCATTGGATTCTTCCAAAACTTTTACACTTAGACAGCAAGTTTTATTTTGTTATAAACTTGTTACTTACTTTAGCTAGTTGTTATGAAAAAGTAATGTTGGAGAAAACCTGGGATGGGGAGAGGTTGGTAGCATTTAGGTAGCCTAATATATATTTTTAATTCAGTTCATTTGTTAGACTACATTTGCCTTTGTATATAAAAGCAATTGCTCATAAACGAATCTGGAGTTCCTTAGAAGTGACCTTGAGTGATATTTATAGGAACTCAGAAAGCCATCTGCTTGTGGTTATCAATTTTCCATAGTAGAATAACTTACAGTTTTGAAAGTCTTGTAGCAATGCTCTTAGAGTTCTTTTTGAATTTTAGATTTTTAGAATGACAGAGTGTCTTATATGAAGTGTATTTCTTTGATGCTTTGGTTAGTGAAGCACAATTATTTTTGATATGAAATATAGTAGTCTCCCCTTGTCTATGACTTTAGTTTCTGTGGTTTCAGTTATTCACAATCAATTGTAGTCTAAACACACTAATAGGAAAGGCCAGAAAGAAACACTTGATGTTTTGAATAACTTTTATAGTAGTATATTTTTTATAGTTGTTCTATTTTATAGTTATTGTTGCTAATCTGTAGTTGTGCCTAGTTTACACATTAAACTTTATCGTACATATGTATAGGAGAAATATAGACATCTGCAGAGAATATATACCCCCTGGATAAGGAGGAACTACTGTATGGTACTTTATATTTCTGCTTACTCTTCGTATCTTTCACTTTTTCTGTGATCTAGATAACAGATGACAATTTCAGCATCCCTGAAGGTGAAGAAGATCTAGCAAAAGCCATTCAGATGGTCCAAGAACAGGCTACAGATACTCAGATTTTGGTAAGAATGTTGAACACTATTGTAACCTATACTTCCACAGCAATACTTTTTATGTGGGGTTTTGAAAGTAATTTAAAGTTTAAATGAAGCACTATGATCTGTTGATCAATTTTATTTATTTGTCATCAAGTCTGTACTTAAAGTAAGCAGTCATATTTCTTCTTTGGATTAGCATTCTCCATATCATGGCCAGTCTTGCATGACTTTCCAATATATGGAACCATCCCTGAGAATTTTATTTAATTAATCTTACTGGAGATTAAACCAAAAAATTTCAACATTTATTTTCAGAATTTAGTATCAGATACAGATTATACAGTAGGTTTTCTAAGCATTTTGTGTCTTTGTTTTTCATAGAAATATTTGGCATATAAGGAATGCCTAATATTTTATTGGGCTGGGATTTAGCTCAGTGGGTAGAGCGCTACGCTGCAGTCTCTGAGGCCCCGAATTCAATTCCCAGCACCGCAAAAATGGGAGAAGGGCCTGGCAATCCACTCCCAAGGCAATCCTGAAGCAGTCAGCCATTGAAAACCCTATGAGGGTCATTATGAGTCGGATACCGACTCGACGGCACCTAACAACAACAACAACAATATTTTATTACATTTTCTTGTGAGGTGTATGAACAAATTTTGTTAATGAATATTATGGCAGATGCTTTTTGATTATAATACCAACTAAAAGCATTTAAGATTAAAGAAATGCCTATAAATTGAAAATTCCATAACAATATTTTTGAAGAACTTCATGTTTTCATCCCAACATTAATTATAAAGGATACTTTTTAATTTAGTTGCAGATTTGACTTCCTTAGCATGAGGTATGTGAGACTTCACCCAGCATTATACCCTGTTTCAATTTTTCAATGAAATCCATTAAGTCTCACAAATATCTGTCTTCTCAAAATTGAAAAAAGCTTAAAAGAAAGATTTCATGAAGACTTAATTGATTATATTCTGTTATAAATGGAGAGTTCCAAATCATAATAAACTTCCATTTACTAATGGACCCTATGGATAAGTTTCATTTAGGTAGACACAAAGTGAGGTCTACTACATAAACTTAGTAGTCTATTGGATAGCTCAATGCAATAATTAATAGGAATAGTTTTAAATTATAGCATTTTGAGTGAATGCAATTGTGCTTATTCACTGTTTGCCACCTTAACTCTTGCTTTATATCATTAAGTAAAGAAGGCCTTTAAAATATTTTATGTAATAAGTGGGCAATGGAACTGAACAGACAATTCTCAAAAGAAGAAATACAACCGCCAATAAACATGTGAAAAAGTGATCCATATCCTTAGCCATCAGGGAAATGCAAATCAAAACAACAGTCTGATTCCCTCTCACTCCAGTAAGAATGACCAAAATTAGCACAACAAATAAAAAAGAAATGCTGGTGAGGATGTGGAAAAAAAGCAAGTCTTTTACATTGTTAGTGGGACACTTTAGAAATCATTATGGAGGTACTACCATTGCTCCAGCTTATACCACCTCTAGGAATATACCCAAAGGAAGATAAGTCATCATACCACAAGACACCTGCACTTCTATATTTAATGCAACACTCTTCACAAGTACAAAAGTGTGGAATCAATGCAGATGTCCATCAACAGAGGATTGGATTAAAATATTGTGGTATATATACACAATGGAATACTATTCAGCAGTAAAGAAGAATGAAACTATGTCACTTGCAGCAAAATGGATAGAACTAGAGTGTATCATTTTAAGCAAAATAACCCAGACTCAAAAAGAGAAATACTACATTTTCTCACTCATATGTGAGAGCTAAATCTACCTTAAAGCGAAAAAAAATTGTACATACATGTTGTTGTTGCTGTTATATGCCATTGAGTCAGATAAATGAACAATCATACTTATCTAAGAATGGAAAATACAAGTGGACCTACTATGTGGGAACCAGGAACTAGTGAGAGGGAGTAGATGATGGAGAAAGCAGGGAGAACAACATAGAGGGGTAAAGAGGGAGAGAAAAAACATAAAATACAGGTTGCAACTCTGAATATATGAGGAAAGGAATATAAAGGAAAGAAAAAACAATCAGAATATAACCCATGGTTGTTTACAAGTGTCATTAAATGTTAATTAAAATTTCTACTTTGTTTCTTATCTTCATTAATTTATTCTGTCTTGTAAAATGTTTAAGGAGACAAAAATGTAAGCCAAACTGATTTAAGAGTTGCATAATGGATATACAAAATGATGTATTACTCTGCACCCCGACTAAAATGTATAAATAATATACTAATAAAAAGAATATAAAAATGTTTTATGAACCACTCATTTGTATTAGTATTTGGCAAAGTGGATATGCCTAATAATTAGGTCCTCAATAGCAGTTGTATAAGTGAATGAATGAGTGAATTATTGAACAAAAAAATAAAAATGAAACTGTAATTGCTTCTTTGTATCTAATCTCATGCTAGAATGTGTTTGTGAATGCAGACAGTCAAAAGACAATTGGGGAAAATACGATGTAGTACCTGTCATTTCTATTTAGTGAAATATCTGTAATTCTTCTTTCCTATATTCATTGAAGACTTTAAAAGAAATCATGACCTTACAAGAGTTAAGTATAGATTTCTGGCCTATATATATCGAGTTAACTTCATTTAGTTTTATTTAACCTGTTTTTTGAGTTCTTTGTAGGAATAGTGCTGGGCAAAAATTTCATAGAAGTCCTTCAGCTGTTAAAATTAAATATGGATTCATTTTATCATAAATGCTTATGATCTGT
The DNA here is from genome assembly GCA_007922755.1 of Pedetes capensis. Taxonomy (NCBI): domain Eukaryota; kingdom Metazoa; phylum Chordata; class Mammalia; order Rodentia; family Pedetidae; genus Pedetes; species Pedetes capensis. Next base: position 9,256 of record VMDO01037393.1, on the reverse strand, counting down.
TATATTTTTCTAATTTGCTTTTTATTTCCATAATATTTTAGTCTTCAGAATGTAGTTTTGAATTATAGCATGGACTTTCTGTTTTAAAAACCATTGCTTATTAAATCAATTTTGTTATGGTTTTATTACATCTATTATAAATCAGATATATTTTCTTCTATGTTATAGAATACGGTAGGAGTGAAGACTTTAAAGTTTCTCATCAAGGATTGCAAGTAAAATCTCACAATAGGGCTGGGGATGTAGCTTAGTGAGTGGTAGAACACTGACTTAGCATGTTCATGGTCCTAGGTTCAATCCCTGGCACTGTAAAAAAAAAAGTCATAAAACTGTTAGAAAAGATAAATAGGAATACTGTAAATAATATTTTCTGTTAAGAAATTAGTAAAGACTACTTATGGGGTGTCTGCAGCCATACCACTGTGGTGTCTAATCCTGTCAGATCTCAGAAGCTAGGCAGGGTCAGGCCTTGTTAGTACTTGGATGGGAGACTGCCTGGGAACACTTGGTTCTGTAGGCTTGAGAGAAGGACCTGGCAACCCACTCCCAAAAAAACAATCAGCCATTGAAAACCCTACGAATAGTAGAGAAACACTAACAATAGTGTTTTGCCTGTTGTTTGTAGGGTCGCTATGAGTTGGACACCAACTCAATGTCACCTAACAACAACTTATGGGATAATTGACTTTTAAATAAATTCTTATGATTTTATTAAACTTTAGTAATATGGATTTAAGAATTTGAGAAATAACTGGTTTTGTTTATAAACTCCAATTCAAAATATTAACTTATTTTTAAATATTGAACAAAATCATGAAAATTATACATTTTAATGGAGTAATTTGATGTTTTGATGCATGTATACGTTATGTAATGTTTAAATCACATTAATCTTACCTATCTTTTAACTTATCATTACTTGATAATAAAAATTCTCAAAATCTTCCAACTTTTTAAAATGTACAATACATTATTGTTATCTGTAGTTACCTCACTGTACAATAGTAGCACATCAGAACTCTTTGCCCCTATCTAACTTTGTTGTTAGGTGCTATTAACTCAGGTCAAACTCATTGTGACTGTCATAGGGTTTTCAATAGCTGATTGTTCCAGGGATTGCCTTGGGAGTGGACTGCCCTGTCCTTCTCCTGTTTTTGTGGTGCGGTGATTGAACTCAGGACCTCAGAGAATGCAAGGCAGCACTCTGCCAACTGAGCTAAGCCCCAGCCCCTAACTATGACATAGTACCTATTAATCAACCTTTTCCTCAATTGTGTATTTGATACACTACCAATGTTTTTTAGTAAGTACAATGGTGTGACCTCTGAATAAAATATGTTTTCATTATATTTAAAATGATCCTTGAAACAATTGAGAAAAAATAGGAAATGTTATAATCTAACAATTGGGTAGTTTGATTATACTATCAACTACTTCTTGAAACTGAAGTCTCTTCCAAGTCTCTTCCAAGAATATAAGTAAAGATGTTTTTGTTGTTAAATGCCATCTAGTTGGGTCTGATTTATGATGTCCTTCTCCAGGGATTTGGCTCCTCCTGACAACATGCCCAAAATACGTAAGACTTAGTCTAGCCATCGTTGCTTCCAAGGAACATTCTCGTTGCACTTCTGGGATAGGTCTATTGGTTCTTTTGGCAGTCCATGGTATATTTAATATTTGTTTCTGGCACCATAATTCAAAAGCATTAATTCTTCTCTTGTCTCCCTATTCACCATCTAGCTTTCATAGCATATGATGTGACTAAAAATACCATGGTATGAATCAGACACACCTTTGTCTTCAATGTGACCTCTTTACTTTTCAACACTTGAAAGATGTCTTTTGCAACAGCTTTTCTGAATTCAATGTATCTTTTGATTTCTTGATTGTTGCTTTTGTGGGTGTTGATTGTAGAAACAAGTAAAGCACAATCTTGGACAGTCTAAGTCTTTTCTCCATTCATCATGAGGTTGCTTACTTATCCAGTTGCAGACTTTTGTTTGTTTTTTTGATGTTGAGGTGCAGTCCATACTGAAGGCTATGTTCTTTGATCTTCATAAGTTTCAAATACTCTTCTCTTTTGGCAAGCAAAGTTTTGTCATCCACATATTGCAGGTTGATAATGAGTCTTTTCTCTTTATGCCATGTTCTTCTTCATAATGTCCAGCTTATAGGAATATATATGTCCCCTTGTTGTGCAAAGGTGTTCCATAGAGGTATTTTGTATGTAATTTTTTGAAAAGAAAGTTCAACTTACAATTAAGCTGGGTTTACTATTCTAAACTGAGAGCCTTCCTGTAAATATATTGACTTTTTTTTTGTTGTTGATAATTCTTTAGCATCTTTAGTTCTTGAGTTTTTGTTTCTTTAATTTTTGAAGTAAAATTGCAAAGGTACTTTATATTGCTGTCATTCTACAATAATTTTAAATTTTTGTAAAGTTATTATTTTGATCCTTAAAGATGATAGTAGTAAGTCTCCCAAATCAGATAATTGTTAAATTTCCCAACATTGCCCCTGCTTTTGCTCCTTCTGTCTTCCTTTACTTTCTCTTTCTCTTTGTGCATTTCTCCTTCTCTACGAATTTATACCCAGAGCCTTAGTTGTACAGTGTCCATGCTAGTATAATTGGCAAAATGTGAATTAAGGAGTTAGAGAAATGAATTCCCAATAAAGTAAGTTTTTTGTTTTAATGCTATTTGAATTTTAATGTTATTTTCTCTTCTTACTAGTCAATAGCAGTTTTCAGAGAAACTCACTGACTCTTGAACAGTTCGAAGTACTCAAGATACTTAATTTTGATGTGTGATTTAGTACTTCTTTACAGTTCAACATTCAGTTAGTTATTAAGTCCTATTACTTTTTATGTCTTCAACATCTCTCATTACCTTCTCTTCACCTTCATCACTCATCTACCTTAGATACACATTCTCCCATGCGAACTACTACATGATGTGGGTACCATGTTTCCTTCCAATTCCACCTTCCATTCCCACCTAAATGATATTGCTATTTCCAAATGAAAATTAGAATTTATCTCTCTTCTACTTAAACTCCAGTGTCTGCACCCTTTTGGATATGCTTCCTGTCTACTTCCCAACCTTATCTTTGGCCCTTTGCCATATGATCCTCAGGGTGAATGTACTGAACTGTTACTTCCTGATTTTTTTTTCTTGACTTGAATTTCCTTCCTTATCTCTTGAACTTCCTCATCTTCTTTAAAGTTAACTTGAGTCTCTTTAACAAAGTCTGCATTTACTTGTCCAAGACAATGAAATACTCTTCCCCCTCCTATGTCACTTTACCTAGCAGATTTCTATTGTTAGAATCACAACAAGATATAGAAGCTTCTTTACTTAGAAAATGTTACCTTTGGAACTTGCATTGTAAAATAAAGCTATGTGCTAGAGCCACCATCGTTTCTCCTTAACAGGTTTTGAGTTCTCTGTGCTAAGTTATGCAGGTTGCCTCTGTCCTTCAACTGGTGATGTTCCTGGTTCTGCCTTACAAGTCATGGGGATTACAGATGTGTGCTGGTACCATGGCCAGCTTCTACTCAGGCTTTAAAATCGTCATTATAAAACTCTGCACATTTGTCAAGATTTTCTTTAGCTTCCAAAATTTGCCTCAATTTACGACTTTTGAATGTCATAATAGCTCCTAGTAATGAACAATGGTGTTAAATTATGAATAGCACTTTTGAAAGGACCTATTTTGGAGAAACAAAGGTCCTCTTTCTTTAGCACATTTCTCTGTAAACCTTCTGTGCGTTCTGTATAATCTGGTATATGGCAATTTCCAGGTTGGTAGAGAGAAGTAGGAAGGAAAATCTGCTGTCAGTTTTCTGTAGGCCTACTTTTCCAAAACATCAACAGATAGATTACTTATTGCCCATGAGAGGAAAATGAATACACTGAAGACAACAATGCTTTCATAGTTTTTAAGAAACTACCTGAGGCCGGGTGCAGTGGCGCACGCCTGTAATCCCAGTGGCTCAGGAGGCAGAGGCAGGAGGATCGCAAATTTGAGAACAGGCAGTCTGTGTAATTTAGTGAGACCCTGACTTAAAAACTAAAAAAAAAAAAAAAAAAAAAAAAAAGAAAGAAAGAAAGAAAGAAAGAAAGAAACAACCTGGATTAATTAGCTTCCTTTTTACTGTGACAGAATGCCTGACATAAACAGCTTAAGGTGGGAAAGATTTATTTTCTCATGTTTTCATATATTTCAGTCTATAAAGGTAGAGACAATGTGGTGGAGTGGCTCACATCATGCTGAGGAGGAAGCAGAGAAGAGCTGTTAACAGGAAAGATATAACCTCTAAGAACATGCCCCTAGTGACCTACTTACTTCAGCCAGGCTCCAACTTCCACTGCTTCTCAATTACTCTATTCAAATCTTGAATCCTTCCGTGGATCAATCCATTCATTAGTTCAGAGCCCTTATGGTCTAATTGTCTCTGAAAACGCCCTCAGAGACATTTTCCTCAGAGGCATATCCAGAGGTATATACTTTACTAATTTCCAGGTGCTTTATTTATTTTTCCAGTACTTTGGGGTTAAACCTAGGGTCTTGCACATACTTTGCAAGTGCTCTACCAGTGGGCTACACCCTCAGCCCCTTTAATTATTATTTTTTTTAATCTTGAGACAGGGTTTCACTAAGTTCTAAAGGCTGCCTCTGGCCTCAAACCCATGATCCTCCTGTGTCCACCTCCTGAGTCACTGGGATTACAGGCATGCACCACCACAGCCAGCTCCAGATGCTTCTTAATCCAGTCATGTTAATAATCAAGATTTATTGCCACACTACCCATTGTTTAATTTATTTTTCACCATGGCATATGTGATATAGTTGCTTTTATGTAATTTGTCACTTTCTGAAATACCTCCAGTTTTCTGTTGTAGATATCAAAAGTTATTCTGTCAAAATAGTAAATATTTTAAGTTTTGAGGATTATAAAGTATTGGCATCTAGTCAACTGTCTCAGATAGCGCAAAAGCAGTTGTGGATGATATGTGAACAAATTAACATGGTTATGTTCTATAAATTTTATTTATAACAACAATTAGCCAACCTCTGATCTAGTTGATAGACTTATTTACCTTATTTACTTCCGTTATGGAGTAGTAGTAGTAGAAGCAGCTTACATTGCACATTATTTGTTCCATAGTGTTTCTAAAACTCAGTTTACCAAAATTATTGTGTTTTAAAAATAATACTAAGTAAAATAATTGAAAGGTTTGTGCATTTCTTTTCCTTTCCTTTTTTGTGTGTTATATCATATTGAAAGGGCAAGCTGACCTCCTTATATTCCTTCAGACAATATAATCACACTCTTGCCTCCGGGTTTTTACACTTACTGACGCTATATCTGGGGCATGCGTCAGTCTTCCTTTCTGGTCTAGATTTGTACTCAGATACCACTTTCTCCAGTGTTGATCATAATTCTGAAAGAGACAATCCTGAATGTTGAAATCCCAAAAAACAGAATCCCTAAAACTATAATTCCTGTCAAAAAAAAAAAAAAAGCCTGTATAAGAAAGGTAGAAACTGAAATTCTGGGGAAGGACTTAATGCATGTATTCAGGAGAGCTGTTAGATTACTTAATCACATATTAATTCTGCCCCTTTACATATAACACCCTACTTAGCATTAAAAAAATCCCCTTCATCAGAAAATGGGAAGAATTTGACAGGCTCAGCAACCTTCTGAATCAAAGATGCTCACTGATACAGATGTTCTTCTAGGATTGCAAAATACATTAAATGACGAAATATTCTTCTGTAGGATTTGACCACTGGGGAAGATAGATGTGTTTACCACTAAGAAACATAGAAAGCTTGTGTGTGCTTCACTTTGGCTACTGGATGGAACTTTCAAAATTGTTCCCACTTTTTTTTTTTTTTTTTCATTTCTTTTTGCAGTGCTGAATGGTTGAACCCAGGGCTTCCCACATGCTAGGCAAGTACACTACCTCTGAGTTGTACACCCAACACCTTTTCTATTTTTCACTTTGAGACAGTATCACTAAGTTACACAGGCTTCCTCTGGCCTTGAACTCACAATCCTTCAGCCTCAGCCTGCCAAATTGCTGGCATTTCAGGTGTGTGCCATGACACTTGGCACCCCATTTTTAAAAAAATCAACTCTATACAATTCATATATCTGTTGGATCCTAAAATTCTAGAACTTCTCTGCTTGTTTCTGTGTTAATGACTAAATAAATTGGAGTACTTTATAAATGTTTATTTGGAGATTTGATGGACTTTGCAGAAGAAAATGGATTTAAATTGAATCAGATCATGATGACAGATTTAGAATTATATGCAAGCAAGATCTCTAAAACTGAACTTTAAAGTGTTATGAGTAAAGTTTGGTTTTTCTGTTCAGCCTAACCTGTTTGGCAGAAATGTCAGATGGGTGGATTGGCCACAAGATACAGCAATGAGGAGACTTTCCTATAAAAACGCAACATTGGTTTTTACTGGCATTCTTTTCTGCTGATAAAATTCTAGGAGGTTCAGTGAATTAAAGCTACAAATGCCCAAAGAAGGCAACTAAGTTATGACTGGTTTAAAAATAATTATGTGCATGGTAGGGTAAGAAGATACTTATGTAATGGTATTGCTATTCCACACACACCAGTATTGTTTCTGCCAAACTTGTGGTTTGTATATAAATGCATGCTGAATAGGTTTCCAGGTATCCACAACAACAAAGAACCATTGTTCAGAAGAGCAAATTTAATAGGGACTATTCATCTCAGTGTATATCAAATTGTAGAAGAATTTCAAACAAAGAAATGTTACCTCAAAAATGAATGTGAATGAATTATCCAGGGAGAGCCATGTTCTACAAGAAAAAGTGCAGCTGTTCATCCTGTGTAACTTCAAAATACAGTGAATGATCATGAAAGTCAGACAGCTCTTATGGACTACATATAGGTGATTGCCCAATTGTCCATAATCTAATCCTGCAAAACAATTTCTAATATGTTGAATTTTCTTTTTAGTTTTTCCTGTAATTTTTTATTTCAGTGTTTTAAAATGTTAACATTAGTTTTTACAATTCACTCTCCAATGTATCTTATTGTCACATAATTTCCAATACTAGGGGTATAAATTGTAGGCTATTTATTTACTTATTTTTCTGTGGTTCTGAGGATTGAACCCACAGCCTCACACATGCTTTACAAGTGTTCCACTCCTGCACTGCATCCCCAGCTCATTTTTTGCCTTTTGAGTCTCAACCTTGCAATACTCCTGCCTCTGCTCCCCAAGTTGCTGGAATTACAGACATGTACCCCCATTCTCTGCTAATTTGTAGGCTTTTAGAGAGCTAATTCATTTTATGCATTTTTTTTTTTTTTTTGCAAATTGGACTCCATGCAAGAATATAACATCATTGACTTTGGTTTAAGCATTGTGTGTATGTACTGTGTGTGTACATAAAAATGCTGAAACATCCTCAGTAAAAGAATAATAATCATTTTTATATATCTGTGTTTGTGAAAGGTAGAATTTCTTGAGGTCTCAGCTTTTTGGGTGACTCTATATGTGATGGTGACCCATGCTGATTTTTGATTGATCTTGTCAAATGACTTGGGTGTCCATCATGGTATTTTAGATGACTGCAGTTATAAAGCTAGGTGTACATGCACATGACTATCCATTATAGTGATATACCTTTTGGTCTTGACCTATTCCCTAATGCGTATGGCTTGTCTACTTATAGTTCTTATACCCATCTGACTGTCATTAGTATACCTGAGTGTTAATACTTACAAAAATATGTTTACATTGCTTATTTTATTGTGTAAGGTGCTCTAGGAAATGTTCTGTCATTTTAGTATGCTTCTCAAATGAATTTCCTTTTAAGAATATGTTAGTATCAAAGATTTTTTAAAAATAAGTTTTTTCTAGAATTATGTTATTATATTTTTTGGATTTTGATCCTGCAGAATCTTAGAGTGGCGTGTAAGGATTTTATTTTTCAGTATTTCTTTCTTCCTTTTTTTTTTCTTCTCAGTACTGGAAGGTTAAACCCAGGGCCTCATGCATGCTAGGCAAGTACTCTACCACTGACTTGCACCTACTTCTCCCTTTTTAAATATTCTTTTATTTTGAGATAGGGTCTCACTAAGTTACACAGTCTTCCTCTGGCATCTGCCTAACCCTTCTTAGTTGCTGGGATTACAAGTGTTCACCTCAGTTACCAACCAGAATTTCAACATTTGGGATTGTGTCTTGGGATTATGGCCCAAATTCCACTTTACTAATGAAATTTTGCTCTACCACTGTACCTACATAGCAGCTTTGGGCTCCACACACATACCTACTCTAGATGTGGTTCACTATATTTTTAAGCCTCTTCTTTTTTCCCCCTAGGCATTTAGTACTATCTACTGTGCTATATGGGCTGGGATTTAGCTCAGTGGGTAGAGTGCTGCGCTGCAGTCTCTGAGGTCCTGAGTTCAATTCCCAGCACCACAAAAATGGGAGAAGGACCTGGCAATCCACTCCCAAGGCAATCCCGAAACAGTCAGCCATTGAAAACCCTATGAGGGTCGCTATGAGTCGGATACCGACTCGACGGCACCTAACAACAACAACAACAACAACTGTGCTATATATATTTTTTAGTTGTTCATACTCTGTATCTATCAACCTCATTATCACATAGGAGGACAGAGATTTGTTTCCATCACTGCTTTAGCACTATTGATTAAAATAGTCCATGGCACACATTGATTAAAAATTTGTTGAAAAGCTGAATGAATGAATCAATGAATGAATGAAAAGCCTGTCTGTACCGTTAATAAAAATAATTTGCAAATTAAATAATTGTACATTTAAATTTCAGGAGCAGAAAACAATTCTTCCTTCAAGGCATGTAGTACCTGAAGTAATAGAAGACTTTCTTTGCAATTTCCTGATCAAGATGGGAATGACTAGAACTCTTGACTGCTTTCAGTCTGAATGGTAAACAATTTTGTGGATAAGTAATTGTCTAGAAATGCTAACAGCATTCATGTATATACTTTTAACTGAAGAATTTGAAATGGTACAGCTTACACAAATGGATAAAACCTTTCCCATTCTACCACTGGAACTACAAAACACACGTATACACAGAATCAGGATATCATTTTCAAAGAAATTTTTATTTAACATCCTCTCAAGTATTTAACTAATTTTTGGAAGCCTGAAGCTGTGGCCCTGTGGAATCCGATCCCATCAGATCTCAGAAGCTAAG
>VMDO01037392.1:0-14354 GCA_007922755.1 Pedetes capensis | reverse complement strand
TTTTTGGGAGTGGGTTGCCGGGTCCATCTCCCAAGCCTATAGCACCTGGTGTTCCCAGGAGGTCTCCCATCCAAGTACTAACCAGGCCTGACCCTGCTTAACTTCTGAGATCTGATGGAATCAGATGCCACAGAGCTATGGCTGCAGGCCCACCAACATTAAGGAGCCCTAAACAAGTTAGGGGGCTGGGATTTAGCTCAGTTGGTAGAGCGCTGTGCTGCAGTCTCTGAGGTCCTGAGTTCAATTCCCAGCACCGCAAAAATGGGAGAAGGACCTGGCAATCCACTCCCAAGGCAATCCCGAAACAGTCTGCCATTGAAAACCCTATGAGGGTCGCTATGAGTCGGATACTGACTCGATGGCACACAACAACAACAACAACAAACAAGTTAGCTCTATTTACCCCAGTTTGGAGAAATCCAAGAGCTAGAAAACAATGATTACAATCAGACATCTAATCTGGATTCACCTGGGGCAATAATCAGGCAGATTATTCAAGGTAGATTGACACAGAAGCCAGAGTCCCTTGGTTCTACCTGCTGCTGAGAACCCAAAGCCATTTATACAGGAGAGGATAAAGTGATTGGAAAAGACAACATCAGTTCCTGGGACCCCTTGACAATGCGAACATCAAGTACAGTGGCACCAAAATTTGCTGGTGATGCCCTAATAGGGGCTACATTAAATTGATCCACTTTGAGTTAATTTTTTGTGTATATAGTTTCATTCCTCAGCATATAGAGAGCCAATTTTGCCTGCACTATTTATTGAGGAGACAGTCCTTTCTTCAATGTATGCTCTTGACGTCTTTGTCAAAAATAAATTGACTGTATTCACACTGATTAATTTTGGGGTTCTCTTTTCTGTCACATTAGTCTATGTATGCATTTTTATGACAAGACCCTGCTATTTTGGTTACTACAACTTTCTATTGTGTTTGGAAGTCAAGTATCATGATGCCTCCAACTGTGTTCTTTTTGCTCAGTGTCACTTTGTTTATTCTGTATCTGAAACTATGAAATGATTACAAGAAAATCTAGGAGAAACATTAAAAAGTATTGATAGAAGAAAAGATGTTTTGGGGTAGGAGCTCAAAAACATAGGCAAAAAGTAAAAATAGACTAATGGGAAGCTTCTGCACAACATAAGAAATAATCAAGAGTTAAAAGACTATCTATAGAGGGGATACAAAAGATGACAGATAATTTCCAACCACTTATTGCTAGAAGCTCAGGACAATAAACCAGTACTTGGACAGCAGTCATCTTCTCTGAGGTCTGATGTCTGAGGTGAGTTACTGTAGCAGATCAGCAAGTAACGAAGGAGGAGGAGGAGGGTGAGGGGAACTTGGAAACAGCTGGCAAAGGCCTCATCCCCAAGCTCAGAGCAAGCGTAATTGCAGAGGATGGGGAATGAGGCAAAAGTCAAAGTTAGACCCTCACACAGTATACCTTCAATAATTTCAATAATACAAAACCTAGCAGAATGTGATGGGGGAGAGGACCTGCACCACAACTACACAATGAGTCCATATGGGGTCAAAAACCTTGCTATGAAGGGAGTGAACAGAGACCAAAGACCACATAAACAACAGTGACTCAGAAAACATTATTAACTTTTGTCTTGGTACTGAGCAGTCTTACAGTCCAACCAATAGGGATTCTGTAGTCTTCATAAAATATAAGCATCGGGAAAATTCTCTCTCCTTCCTGGCATCTGATTAGGGTGCAGTGGCAGGTAGTCATTTTGAAGGACTCCTAGCTGATGCTGTGGCTTCAGAGGCAAAGCTCAGGGCATTGCCCTCCCTGGAAGTCCAGGCAAGGGCCACACAAATTTATACAAGTAGTAGGTGCCAGATTTGCTCCAGCTACAGGGATAAAATTTGATTCAGAACCTCAAAGAATTCCATGTGTCAGGAAACAGGCTGAAGCTACAGTCTTTGAATGCCTTCTTGATGTGAGTGACATACCTAGAAGATGAGAAACCAGTCCTCTTATCTTTATTTTTATTTTTACTATTTTAACTTAAAAATTCTGCCTGCCAGCCCGCCTGCCCGCTTGCCTGCCTGCCTGCCTGCCTGCCTGCCTGCCTGCCTGCCTGCCTTCCTTCCTTCCTTCCTTCCTTCCTTCCTTCCTTCTTCTTATCTTCTTTTATTCCTTCCTTTCCTTTATGGATTCTCACCACAAGGCACAGACTGGCCTGGGGTTTTCAGTTTTTTTCCTGGCTTGGCCTTCTGAGAGCTGAGATTGTCATGAGATTGCAGACATGAGCTACCACGTCCAGCTTTTGAACAAAACATTTTTGGCAGTGCTGGGGCATTGTACCTAGGGTCTCGTGCTTTCTGGGTGGGCACTCTTCCACTGAAATGCTCTCCCAGCCCCTTTTTTGTTTTTCATTTTGAGAAAGGGTCTTGCTGAGAAGTGCAGTCTGCCTCTGGCCTCAGGTTTGTGATCCTCCTCCCTCAGTCTCCTTAGTGGCTAGGATCGCAGGTGTTTGCTATGTCACCAGGCATGAGATTTAGTTTTAATACTCTCTTCTTCCTCCCTCTCCTCCCCTTCCACCTCTTACTCTATTTCTATTTTCAATTAGATCAGTTTTCCCTGTATTTCCTTTATCCTTCTTTGTCATCTTTCCACTATCTACAGTTCATTATTTTCATTGCCTCAGCCTGTTTTATTGTGGTTTCCTTTTTTGCTTGTTTTTTAAATTTCCTCCACTTTCTTTTCTCACCTTACCTTGTGTAGATATGCCTTATCTGCTCCTTTCTTCTGTATTATTCCCCCTTCTAATTACTTTTTTCATCTATCTTTTTTCCCTCTGTATTTCTCTACTACTACTCACTAGTCCTATTCCTCTTAGCCTATTTCCATTCCCATTCTTACAGACTATTATAATTGTAGTATACAAGCATCATCGATACCCCTTTATCTATCTGAAGTTATTGGAGATGTGGTGGTGATTGTTTTTCACTGACTATTGCTATATTTTCATAGTGGTTTTATCTAGCAATTCTGATTATCTCTGCAGTAAATTCTCTCTTTTCAGAGTGTTGCTGGGGATTTGACTCTGTTGAGAACATTGGATGAGTGTTTAGCTACTGAGCTACACCCTTAGGCCAGTGGGGAGAATTTGCATCGCAACCTAGCCACATCCTAGTCCCACTTGTACATCGTGAATACTCCAACTAAAACAATACAGGACATTAATACATCGAATCAATGCTTGGCCACAGATGCATAAGCCCCTAAGGCAGAAACACAAGAAATACAAAAAAGCAGGGAAATATGACTCCACCAAAAATTAACATTCCCACGCTAATAGATTCCATTGCAGATTCTTTCCATTTAAGATTTTCATGTTTAAAAAGATGTACGCAAATGTGAATACCAAAGAATAATCAAACAAATTGTATAATGTTTTAAAAAAGCCTTTTTAATGTCCTATCAAAATACATCTATATGTAGAATTAGAACTCTGGAGCATGTTAATTTAAATATATATAATGAAAATTACTGAGTGATTGGATTAGTGATTCTTAATATATCTTTTTCTTTTTAATTTAAAACATTTTAGTCATTTAAACAGGCAAAGAATCACTGCCTGGTTTAAAGTCAAGAACGGTCTGCATCAGGGCTATATCTTTTCACTCTGTCTCTTCAGTCCCTATGCTGAGCAGATAATTTGAGAAGTTGAACTTTATGAAGAAGAACATGGCATCAGGATTGTAGGAAGACTCATTAACAACCCACATTATGCAGATGATACAACTCTGCCTACTGAAAGTAAAGAGGATTTGGCACATTTCCTGATGAAGATCAAAGAACACAGCCTTCAGTATGGATTGCACCTCAACATTAACAAAACAAAAATCCTTACCACTGGGTCAGTAGCAACTTCATGATAAATGGAGAAAAGATTGAAGTTGTCCAAGATTTTGCTTTACTTGGTTCTACAATCAACACCCATGGAAGCTCTAGTCAAGAAATCAAAAGGCACGTTGCATTGGAAAAGCTGTTGCAAAAAACCTCTTTAAAGTGTTGAAAAATAGTGATGTCACATCTAAGTAGAACTTGTGCCTGGATCATACCATGGTACCTTCAGTCACATCATATGATTGTGAAAGGTGGACAGTGAATGAGGGAGACAGGAGGAGAATTGATGCTTTTGGATTATGGTCCTGGGGATGAATATTGAATATACCATGGACTGCCAGAAGAACCAACAGATCTGTCCTGGAAGAAGTGCAACCAGAGTGTTCCTTAGATGTAAGCATGGCTAGATTGCTTGTTACACATATTGGACATTTAGTCATGAGGGACCAATCTCTGGAGAAGGATACCATGTTTCGGAGAGTAGCAGGTCAATGAAAAAAAAGGAAACCCCCCAACTGGATTGAACGACATAGTATCCGCAACAATGGGCTTAAACATAAGTAAGATTGTGTCCCTGGCACAGAATAGGGGAATGGTTTCTTCTGTTGTGCATAGGGTTGCTACAAGTTGGACCTGACTTGGCAGCATCTAACAACAACAACAATGACAACAACAGTAACAAAAACAACAACAATTCATATGGAAACACAAAAGATTCTCAATAGCCAAAGCAATCCAGAGTGCTAAGAGCAATATGGGAGGCATCATAATACCTTATTTCAAACTACAGTACAGAGCTATAGTAACAAAAACAGCATGATACTGATGCAAAAATAGACAAAAAGGCCAATAGAAAAGAAGACCCAGAATGTAGCCCACATAGCTAAAGCCATTTGTTTCTGGAAAAAAGTATCAAAAACATACAATGGAAAAAAGCCTCTTTCATAAGTGATGCTGGGAAAGCTTGATATCCATTGTAGAAGACTGAAACTGAATCCCTACCTATCACCTTGTACAAAAATAAAATGAGAATGTATCAAAACCTTAATGTAATATCTGAATGACTCTACTGGAGAAAAATGTAGGAGAAACACTTCAAGGCTTATGTAGGCATATTCAAAAAATTTCTGAATAGGATACCAATAGCTCAAGAAATAAGAGTAGGACTAGACAAATAGATCATTAAATTATAAAACTTCTGCACAATGAAAGAAAAATCAGCAGAGTGAATAGACAGCATATAAAATGGGAGAAAAATCTTTGCCAAATATTAATCAGATGAAGGATTAATATATAGAACACATAAAGAATTCAAAACTTTAAATGAGAAGAGCAAATAATCTAACCAGTAACTGGGCAGTGGAACTATATAGGGTATTTTCAAATAAAGAAATACAAATGGCCAATAAGTACATGAAAAATGATACATATCCTCAGCCATCATGGAAATTCAAGTCAAGACAATACTGAGATTCCATCTAATCCCAGTCAAAATGATTATCATGAAAAAAAACAAATAACAAAAATGATGGTGAGGATATTGGGAAAAAGGAACTCATATTCAGTTTTGATGGGAATGTAAATTAGTCCAGCCACTACAGAAATCAATATGGCAGCTCCGCAAAAGACTGAAAGTAGAACTTCCATATAATGCAGCCATACCACTTCTGGTTATATAACCAAAAGAACTAAAGTCACATTACTACAGAGATATCTGCATGCCCATGTTTTTTACAGCACTATTAACAATAGCCAAATTATGGAACCAGCCCAGGTGCCCATCAACAGATGAATGGATAAAGAAAATGTGATTTGTATACACAGTCTAGTTTTACTCAGCCATGAAGAAGACCAAAATTATGTCATTTATGTGAAAATAAATGGAACTGGAGATCATCATGTTAAGTGAAATAAGCCAGAATCAGAAAGACAAATAAAGCATGTTTCACTCATATATGGAAGTTAGAGGAAAAATAAAAAAAGATTTGAAACTAAAGGAGGAAGTTATAAAGATATAGAGGTGGAAGGGGAAAGGGAAAAGGGGCAGGGAGGTTAAAGAAGAACATGGGAGTGAACATGCTCAAGCATACTACATATTTATACACACACACACACAGAGTGCCAAAAAGTATACACATTTTAAGAAGGAAAAAAACCTGTATTAAAATTTAATACTCAATAACAATAACAAAAGTTGAATACAAATCATGTTTCACTCCTGCAATTATAAGCGGTGCTCAAAGTGGTTACCACAGCAGAAGTAGTAGGACTTATTGCTGTGAGAGGCCTCCCAGATCTTTTTTACACATCACACACAATACCACACATCTCAAAATTATCACAAATGTATGCAATTGTTAGGTGTATTGGAGATTCTGTTCCATACTCATGCCTCTATTGTTATACTTTCACACATTCTCAGATTTCAAATGCCACCTCAAAATGGTCTTGAGCTCCAAACATGACAACCACGCTTCTGCCATTTTCTTTGACTGTTCTGCCTGTCACCTGGTTGTCCTAGCATTCATTTGATTAATGCCACCTTTTGAGAAAAATATCATACTACTCTTTGCTACCATAATTCAATTCAACTTTGAAAAATAGTACATACATAACATCTCTTAAAATGTGTATACATTTTTGTCACCACATGTAGGTATAGATACAGATATAGAAATGTCATAATGAAACATTATGTACATTAATTTGTATAGTAAATATGCACTAGTAAAATGCTATCATGCAAACTGGAAAAAAATACAACTTACAAAATGGGAGAAAATATTTACAATCTATTCATTTGACAAGGAATTAATTTCCAGAACATATAAGGAATTCAAAAAACTTAACATCAAAAGAAAACAACCTACCAAAAGATAGGAATAGGTATTTTTCAGAAGAAGTCATACAAATAGCAAATAAGTATATGAAAAAGCCTTGATATTACTAATCATCAGGAAAATGCAAATTAAAATTACAATGAAATATCACCTCATCCCAGTTAGAATGGCTGTTATCAAAAAGCCCCAAATAATAAGTAATGGTTAGGATATAGAGAAAGAGCAACTCTCATACACTGTTGATAGGAATGTAAATTAGTACAGCCATTATGGAAAATAGTATAGAGATTCTTTTAAAAATGGAAAATAGAACTACCCTATAATCCATCAATCTCATTACTGAATATATATCCAAAGGAATTAAAGTCATTATATCACGGGGATATCTGCAGTCTCATGTTTGTTGTAGTACTTTTCACAGTGGCTAAAATGTAGGGTCAATGAAAGTGTCTATTAATAGATGAATGGATTAGGAAAATGTATACATATACAGTGAAATCCTATCATCTGTGTCTATGTAGATGGACATAAGATAAATATGTTGAGTGAAATAAACCAGACACAAGATAGATGCTGCATTTTTTTCAATGATTTGTGGAAAATAAAATAATGGTTTCTTAGAAGAATATAGTGGTAATTGAAGACTGGGAAGGGCAAGGGGAGGGGAAATAGGAAAAGGTTGAGCAGGGATTGCTGAAACACAGTTAAATAGGAGGAATTAGTTCTGCTTTTCCATAGCACAGTAGCATGGGTAACTATTGGTTATGAGAATCTACAATATATTTCTATGTAACCAGAAGGGAGGGATGTGAAAGTTCCCAACACATGGAAGTGATTAGTGAGATGGAAGTGCTTAGTGACCTGACTTGATCATTGTACTTTGTATACATGTGTTGAATTGTTATATTGTACCCCATAAAGATGTACAAATATGTCTCAATGAAAAATGACATATTATAGAATTGCAAAGGTTGATTGATTTAAAGTGAAAGTTTGAGTGAAGATTGGAACATTTAATTAGACTTTATGTGAAGGGGTTATGTTTCTGTGTAAGTCACTGCTGTTACAGAGAAACCAACTTAAGTAAACTTATTGAAGAAAATGTTTGTTGGGAGCTCACAGTTAAAAACACAGTCCATAATGGTGATGGGACAGGCATGGCAGTGGCAGGGCCTGTGATAGACAACCTCATGGTATTGCAGACTGGGAATACAGAGAGAGCTTACTGGAATGAGGAGTCTGGTTAAAAACCTCTAAAGGTCCATCCTTAGTGATTCATCTCCACCAAGCTAGATCCTACCACCCAAGGTTCCATAACCTCCCAGGATAGTAGCACCAGCTGGGTACCCAATGTTAAAATATGACATTTAGGGGACATTTAGATCCAAACTGTGACATACTTTTATCTAAAATTTTATGGGAACTAATATGTCTAGCTTGGGAGCAGGACCTGGCAACCCACTCCCAAGGTAATCCCGAAACAGTCAGCCATTGAAAACCCGATGAGGGTCGCTATGAGTTGGACTCGACTCGACGGCACCTAACAACAACAACAACAATATGTCTAGCTACAGAATATTTCCCCTACCTAGTATTGTAAAACAGAAGGCACTTAGTTCAATAATTCAAGAAATATCGATTGGGTATGTCAAGCGAGATTTCCCAAGCCTGCACACTATAGAAGCTAGGGTGTTCGTATGAATAATTCTCTGTGCAATACCCCTGTGTGTTGCATAGACTGGGGAGTATGGCAAAAACCTGTGTCTCCCAGTGATGACTATTGGGAATTTGGATTGGAGAATTTCTTTTTGAGAGGCAGTAATTAGGTTGTTATGAGACATTAATTGGAATTGCACCTATGGTTGACAGACATAAATAATGTTGAAACTTGAAATAGTCATAATACCTTAGATGATGTCAGACAAATGCTATAATGTTGAAGATAATGCCCACATGAGTTCCATAGCAAAATGGAAATGCTTTGTGTTGTCATTTGGTCCCCCCAAACCAGGCAGACTCATTAGGTGAGAGAATTACAAAGGGTAACTTAACCTTCTTAGGAGTTAAGAGTGCTGCCTAGAGGGCTGTGTCTCCTTTTATTATGGTTAAACAAAGCTCAGGGTCAGCTTAGAGGACAGCATAAGATAAATTTAAAGCATAACATAGGAACAGAGCTAACATAAAGAAAAATGCAGTTGGGTAACATAAGATTCAGCTTATACTGAATTATTATCCTTGTAATTACTAACAGGCAGATCTGCGAAGATTCCAAGTGACAGGGAGCAGGAGTTCCCCAAGAGTTTGCCCTCAGGGTCCCTGATAATTCTGGGAACTCTATCTGCAGAGTCCTCAGATTAACATTTCTGCCTTAAGTCACAAAGAGCTCTCAGCTGCAATTAAGTAGATATGAACCTATAACATTTTGAGTAGGAAAATGCTACTGGAGGAATTGAAATGGTTATTTGGTATATTCATAAGCAGGTAGATTAACTTACCATAGGATTGATTTTGGAACTACCTAAACACCTACCAGATTGTGTCACCACTTGAATAGTGCCCTAAGGGCTTGAAAGAGTAGGTGGTGCCTTTCCCTGCTAGCAAAGTGGGGTTAGCAGTGAGTGCAACTACAATGTTGAGTACTGTAGTCTGCTATCTATTTATTTATATAACCCTATTGTATATAAATGGGAGTGGACAATTCCTAGATTGGCATTGCTCCCTGCAATCTAGACCAGCATATTATTCAGACCTAGTGTCCCTTCCAAGAGTGGCAAAGTTTAGGTGTAAATGAAAAGAAGGAGGAATAGTTGCTGAACAAAAACGTATGAGTAAATGGGTTATGCAATGGGGAAAATTTAAGATTACATTGGCACCTTGAAATAAGGTAAGAACAAGAGATAACACTTCCTCTTATGTCAGTTATGCTAGATACCTGAAAGGATGAATCCAAGTTATTAAAACCACTCCCACTTTTGGAACTTTATGAGATCACCTTGAAGTTAGCAAAACTAAGTGGCTTCACCATGGATGATGTCTTGGTCATATGGGGTGATGATGGACTGGACTAATTATTAATAACTGATACTCTATTAATGTGCCAATATTTTTGACTCTAATTTTTCAGGTTACATCTACCATACTGCAATATGATTTAGTACAGTCATGTTGGTAAATCATGATATTAATATTGATAGCAAAATGTATTGCAAAATTAAATTATAAGCCTACTAGTTTTACTCCATATTGGCTCCTCTAAATTCTAGGCATATCCCTGTTACTACAGTTATATCAATTATACAAATGCTTTACCAAAGGTAGATATTCAAACAGGTATGACCATTTTGCTATATAAGAATAGTGGCCAAAGACCAGGATGCAGTTTCTGGTATGATAAAGATTTATTTGGCTTTTGTCCATGTTTTCTGGAATTTAGCTTATTGAACACTTAGAATTTCTAGACTAATAAGAGGGTCACTGTTATTTTTAAGTGTCTTTGGATTACACCTGAGTTTTTGGTAAAGAGATGATTCAGGATGGGGATGGTCACTAGAAAGCACCAACATGTGATTATAGGGTTGAGAGGTAATAAAGCCAAATCTCCAGTGGGGTAGGGGACTGAAAGTTGAGTTCATTCATGCAGTCAATGATTCAGTCACACATATGTGATGAAACACTCATAAAATCTCTGGACAATGCAGCTTGGTGCAGCTCCCTGGTCAGAAAGAGAAACATAGACCAATTTCCTTGATGAACATTGATTCAAAAATCCTCAGTAAAATTCTGGCAAACCAAATTAAGCACCACATAAAAAAGCTCATGTACCATGTTCAAGTAGGCATCATTCCACATATGCAATACTGGTTTAACATACAAAAATCAATCAATGCAATGAACATATCAAGACACTTGCAGACAGAAATCAAATAATCATCTCAATTGATGCTGAGAAGGCCTTTGACAAAGTGCAACATCCTTTCATAATAAAAGCTCTGAAGAAGATGGGCATAATAGGGAAATACCTCAACATCATAAAGGCCATCTATGACAAACCTACAACCAGCATTATATTAAATGGGGAAAAGTTGAAAACATTCCCTCTAAGATTAGGCAGAAGACAATGATATACACTCCTTCCTGTCTTATTCAATATTGTGATTGAAGTCATAGCCAGGACAAACAGGAAAGAGAAAGAAATCAAAGGGCTACACATAGGCAAGGAAAAGATCAAATTATCCTTATTCACAGACAACATGATCTTCTATCTAAAGGACCCCAAAAATTCCTCTAGAAAATTCTTACAGCTAATCAACTCCTTCAGCAAAAAAGCAGAACACAAAATGAACACTCAAAAATCAGAAGCCTTCCTTTACACCAATAGTGAATGGAAGAGAAGGACACTAAGTCAGCAATCCCATTTATAATAATCTGCTAAAAATTAAATGTTTATGAATTAATTTTACCAAAGACCCTTATAGTCTGTACAAGGAAAGCTTCAAAACACTAAAGAAAGAAATAGCAGAGGATACTGGAAAATGAAAAGATCTCATGTATTGGAAGACTCAATATTGGAAAAATGGCTATACAAACAAAATCAATTTACATATTTAATGTATTCCCCATTAAAATTCCAATGAGAAACTTTGCAGAAATAGAAAAAAAATCCCCAAATTCATATGGAAACACAAAAGATCATATATAGCCCAAACAATCTTAAGTTGCAAAAACAGTGCGTGAAGGTTCACAATACCTGACTTCAAAGTATAATATGGTGGCAAAAACAGCTTGGTAGTATCACAAAATTCAACTTGAGGACCAATGGAACATAATTGAAGACCCAGAGACACACCCACACAACTACAGCCTCCTGATTTTTGACAAAGGGGCTAAGAATGCTCAATGGAGAAAAGGTAGCCTCTTCAACAAATTGTGCCGGGAAAATTGGATTTCTGTTTGCAGAAAATTTTAAATAGACCCAGATCTCTCAATTTACATTAGAGTCAATTTGAAATGGATAACAGACTTCAACATAAAACTACTAGAAGAAAGGACAGAAAGCACACTCTAACACATAGGCATGTTGTTGTTGTTAGGTGCTATTGAGTCATATCCAACTCATAGCGACCTTTATAGGGTTTTCAATGGGTGATTGTTTCAGGATTGCCTCAAGAGTGGATTGCCACATCCTTCTCCTATCTTTTTGTGGTGTTGGGAATTGAACAGGACCTCAGAGTCTGCAGAGCAGTGCTCTATCATTGAGCTAAATCCCAGCTAACAATTCCAAGACAAAAAATAATCCAATACATAAGCGGGCAAAGAAATGAAAGGAAGATAGTCAAAGGGTCAAGAAACACATAAAAAATGCTCAATATTCCTAGCCATCAGGGAAATATAGATGAAAACCACACTAGTTTCCATCTCACTTCCGTAAGAATGGCCAAGATCAGAAAACAATAACAAATGCTGTTGAGGATGTAGAGAGAAAGGAACTCTTTACATTGCTGGTGGGACTGTAAATTAATTCAGCTACTTTGGAAGTCAATATAGAGATACATTAGAAAACTAAGAATAGAATTCCCATATGACCCAGCTCTACCACTCCTTGAAATGTACCCAATGGGAGATAAATTATCATACCACAGGGACACCTGCATTTCCATATTTAATACAGTATTTTTCACAATCTCAAGGATATGGAACCAAGACATCCACCAACAGAGGAATGGATTTTAAAATTGTGATATATAGACAATGGAATGTTATTCAGCAACATAAAAGAAAAAAATGTCATTTGCAGTAAAATGGATGGAACTGGAGAATATCATAAGTGAATGAATGTAGGCCCCAAAAGAAAGAGAAGTTATCATATGTTCTCACTCATATGTGGGAATGTGAGAGCTAAATCTAAAAAATATATATGTATATTTTATGCATATATATATACATATATATGTATGTATATATATATACATACATATATATATGTATATATATATAATAAAACAGGCTTATCTAAGAGGGGAAAATGAAAATGGAGTAGAAAGGGGGAGGGGTTTAGCAGGGGAAAGGGAGGATGAAGAAGGGAGCAGAAGGGAGGGGAAATGTGGAAGGATGAAGAGGAGAAGATAATCTCAAAATAAATGATACAACAATACATATTCATGGGGAAAAGGGGAACATAACCCCAAAATGCATACAATTTCTTTTACTACATATTAATGTAAAGGTTATGTGAAACATGTAAGTTGATATAAGTATAACCAAAAGTATTGCTTCTTTTTTGTTTCTCTTTTCTTGCCTTTGTGGGGGTTACATATACAAGTTTTAGGAACCCAACTTCATATGCACATGGGTTTTGAAATACATCAACTTGTATTTTTCCTAGTGGTTCCTCAAGGTACTACAATATATAGAACCCAGGAGCCATTATGCATGCTAGGCAAAAGTTCTACTGGTGAGTTTCACCCACAGAACCCAAACAGAAATTTCTTTATTCTTTTCTCCACATATTTTTAACATCTCCATCATGTGCCATTATATTTGCTTCAAACATTAAGCATTATTTTTGAAACCAATGGCAAGAAATATAGTCTGTTATATATGCCTATAATTTTATCCATTCTGATGTTCTCCTTTGAATACTGAAATTATGATTTCTTTCTATTTAGAGAATATCCTTATCCCTCTATTAAGGAGGCTTTCTAGAAATAAATAATTTTAGTTTTACTATATATTTGAAGCCTGTAACCATACCGCTGTGGTATCTGATCCCATCAGATCTCAAAAGCTAAGCAGGGTTGGGCCTGGTTAGTACTTGGATGGGAGACCACCTGGGAACACCAAGAGCTGCAGGCTTGGGAGAAGGACTGGGCAACTCATTCCTAAAAGACAATCAGCCATTGAAAATCCTATGAATGGCAGAGAAGCACTACTAATACTGTTTCGCCTGTTTTACATAGGGTTGCTATGAGTTGGACACTGACTCATTGGCACCTAAAAATTGTAACAACATACATTTGAATGTATCATTTCCCATTTAATCCTAAAGTATATTTTTATCAGATATAGAATTTGTTGTTGGGAAAAATTTTCTTTCAGGATGTGAAAAATGTTCCACTTTAAATATCTCACAGTTTCAGATTAGAAATCTGCTGTAATTTGAATTGGTTTCTCATATGAGTAATGTGCCTCCAGCTGCTGATTTGTACTTTTCTCTGTGCTTTGGAAGCTTTCAACCATTTTATCTTTGAATACTTTTTCAGACTCACTCTCTCTTTTTTCTTGGAATCCAAATACAAATGTCAGGCTCCTCTTATTGTCCCTACCCTCAGCCCTTAGGTTCTGTTAACTGTTTTTGGTTTATTTTCTCCCTGTTGTTTGGCTTTAGTGAATTATATTTTCAGTTCCCAAGGTCATTAATCCTATCATCTACTATATTTACTCATGAACTTATCTAGTCATATTTTTAAACTTTACTGTATTCTTCTGTTATAAAAAAGCTAATATAAATGAAAGAAATAATATAACTGCTGATCCCATGAGTATTAAAGGAATATTAAAGAGACATTATAAGCCACTTGATGTTCACAAATTTTATAATTTACATGAAATGGACAAGTCCTTGAAACACACGGCTATCAAAATT
>VMDO01037391.1:0-14352 GCA_007922755.1 Pedetes capensis | reverse complement strand
AGAGATCTTTTGCCACAGCTTTTCCTAGAGCAATGCGTCTTTTGATTTCTTGACTGCTGCTTCCACGGGTGTTGATTATAGAGCCAAGCAAAGTAAAATCTTGGACAACCTCAATCTTTTCTCCATTTAATGTGAAGTTGCGTGCTGACCCAGTTGTAAGGATTTTTGTTTTGTTGATGTTTAGTCGTAACCCATATTGCAGGCTATGATCTTTGATCTTCATCAGTAAATGTTTTAAATCCTCTTCATTTTCAGCAAGCAAAGTGGTGTCATCTGCATAACGCAGGTTGTTAATGAGTCTTCCTCCAATCTTGATGCCACGTTCTTCCTCATAAAGTCCAGCTTCTCGGATTATATGCTCAGCGTATAAATTGAAGAGATAGGGTGAAAGTATACAGCCCTGACGCACACCTTTCTCAACTTTAAACCACGCAGTGTTTCCTTGTTCTATTCGAACAACTGCCTCCTGGTTCATGTACAGATTTCTCATGAGCACAACTAGGTGTTCTGGTATTCCCATTTTCCGAAGTGTTATCCATAATTTGTTGTGATCCACACCATCAAATGCTTTTGCATAGTCAATAAAACATAGATAGACATCTTTTTGATATTCTCTGCTGTCAGCTAATATCCACCTGACATCAGCAATAATGTCCCTAGTTCCCTGCCCTCTTCTGCATCCCACTTGATTTTCCGGTAATTCCCTGTCTATATATTGCTGCAGTTGCTTCTGAATGATCTTTAGTAGAATTTTGCTGGTGTGTGATATTAATGATATTGTCAGATAGTTTGCACATTCAGTCGGATCCCCTTTTTTGGGAATCGGCACAAATATGGATCTCTTCCAGTCAATTGGCCAAGTAGCAGTTTTCCAAATCTAACTTAACCACTTTTAGTAATTTAGTAGTCTCTGCTAAATGAGAAAAGGCCACAAATGCAGAAGGATGAAAGCAAAATCACTATTTCAGCAAGGAAAAAACCAACATAAAGTCATCGTTCTTTGCTATACAGGGGCGCCCTGGACCTCACCAACTACAGCAGAGCTTTTGATTTAGCATTTGTAAGCTGATGTCTCCAGTGAACTATGGAGAGTGTGGGAACATGAGAACACACTGCTCTTAACAGAACCATTGAAGAATAATAGTTAACGGTAACTGAAACAACCACAGTGCCTATCAATTTAATGAACGGGCAACTTGGTTAAGGCATTTTTACAGGATGAATCTTTAATAGCCTCTGTCTACAGACGAGAGATGTAACATAGGCCTCATTATTCTCTTCTAAATCAATGAATGAAACAATCTTAGATGTCCCCCTAGACTTACATAGCACACAAATTTGTACAGTTCTTAAACTATTTTGAAAAAATCCTGTGTTGCATGTTGTTTTTATAATGGAACATAACAAAATTATACAAACTGTAGAATATGTGAACCTTATTTTTCTTTTTTCCCAGGTATATCTTCTGTGTGTCTGGGGACTTTGTTAAAGTGTATAGCACAGCTACAGAAGAGTGTGTACACATACTGCATGGGCACAGAAACCTGGTGACTGGAATCCAGCTCAACCCCAACAACCATCTGCAGGTGCCAAACACTATATAGTTGAACAGTTTAACATTGGCTCTGTTCTTGATGATAAATTTATGTTAAATTTACCTAGGAAACATTCCAGGTTATGGTCAGGGAAATACCTGTTGATTTTCTGAATTAGGGTGTTTTTCAGTTATTCCTAGTTATGGAGGTAGTATCAAAACCTAGAACAGGATTGTCCATAGTGTATTCTGGGAACCATTTGTTCTGCAGGCTGTTTAATAGGTGTTACTTGAGAAGGATGTTCTTGGCTGTATGGATTTCTTGATTGTAGATCTGTTCAGGTCCCTTTATAGGATTGGCATTGTGAATATCCAAAGGTGCCACAAAACTATGAAAAAATTATCTCAGCAATATTTTGCCCTTTCTATAGCTTTTAACAAGTTCCCTATTTCTGGATTAATCACAACCAACTTGGAAGTTATTACTTGATTTAAAAATGGATTTGCATTGCCATTTGCTGCATTATCACTGAAGAAGTAGAGCATAAAGTAACATCGATCTTAACATTGATCTTTTCTGTCCAAAACTAAGTGAGCTACTTTTGAAAAAATCAAAGTTAAATAAATTTTTTGCAGGATTAAGGTGCACACTTTATCCTGTCTTCTGAGAACTTGACAAAATGTATTGTTATAAATGCCCTTTGGCAAAAAATATTCTTTGGTTTAAAATGAAATTTGTGAAGTGTGCATTACTAATTTTAACTACATACACGTTGCAAAAAAGTTCTGTTTCAGGTGACTGAAAGTTAATAAAATTAGATAAGGACAATTTTATTGGTAAATTTGGTTGAGTCTGGAGGGCAGAGATTCTGTAAACTTAGGAGTCACAGTATTTGTATATTAACCCTTGTTTTGACAGTGAATAAATGGTTGACTTATTTTACTAATCCATGTTTATGATTTTTATACTTAGTACTGTAATGTATGTTTTCTACTTAATATAATTCTTTTACTTGAATAGGTAATATTGTCTTACTCCATTCTTTTGTTTCTATTCTCTTAATTCACATCCTTGTTTTCAGAAATCATAAAATTGCCATCTTTCAAAAAATTCAAAATTCTTTGTAAACCTTACAATGTGTTTTCACATAGCAACAACAACAAGAAACTAAGACCTTAGCAAAACTAAGCCTCCTAGGACAAAAATAAACCCATGTTACTAAGGTGTCTGGTACTAGGAAAGTATAGACCACAGACCAGCGTTCTAAACTATTGGTTGCCAGTCTGCAGTGAGATGAGTACAAAATTGAGTGTCCCAAAACTTGATAGCCCTTTGACATTGCCATGGCATCTAAGTGCATAATAATTCCTACTGTATTTTTATCAATGTATTTATTGGTCCATGATGGATTAGAATTTATTTTTTATTTTTAATTTTTATTTTTTTTGGAGCAGGAAATTTTGTGACCATTTGAGGAACACTTCTTTTATAACTCATGTAAAATGAAAGCAGTGCACCTAATAAAAGGGACTGAGTTGAGTATTGGAAGAAATAGGAACAAATTCTTGAGTACTTTTCATAACTCCATACCCTACCATGTCTTTGTTCAAGACAAAAGGTGACTTTTTCTCCTCAGTTTTAATTAAAACTTGAAATTGAGGGACTTGCTTCATCCAGAGGTCTGTGATAAAATTGTCTGTTTTGCAGAAGAAATACAAATTGAATATCCTTTAGCCAGATTATTTGGGACCAGAAATGTTTTGACTTTGGAGTTGTTTGGATTTGGGGAACATTAGCTTTACTGGTTAAGCATCCCTAATCCAAAAACCTGAAATCCAAAATGTTCCAAAGTCTGAAACTTTTTGAGTATCATGTTGGGGTTTAAAGTTTCAGATTTCAGATTTTCAGATTAGGGATATTCAATTTATATAAACTTCTCCTCTGTACAACTAACAATGAATAAATGAACAGAAAATACCTTCTGTGTCAGCACTTACTCACTTGCTATCTTAATGGAATTCTATTTTTAATCAATTCTGTACTATTTTTATCCTTTTAGCTGTATTCTTGTTCCTTTGATGGCACAATTAAACTGTGGGACTATCTAGATGGCATTTTGATAAAGGTATGTGGATTGATCTTTAGTTTTCCTCATGTAAAAAGATATGGCAGCACAGTGGTAGATATTATTTTCTTTTGTAAGGCTTAATCTTTAAAGAGACAGCCCAAGAAAGTTATGAAATTTACACACATTAAAAAGATATAAATTTGACTATATGAAAGTTTAAACTTATAACACAAAAAGACAAGTAAAAACACTGGGAAAAAATATTTACCAAAAATATTACTCCTAATATCTAAAAGAAGAAAAAAATGTCCCATTCATCAATAAGGAAAAGTTATCGGTCAATAGAAAAAAATGGGAATAAGGGCTGAGGATTTAGCTCAGTGATAGAGTGCTTCCATAGCGTGGGCATGGCCCTGTGTTTGATACCCAGCACTGCCACAAAAAATAAATTAATTAATTAAAAATGAGCATAGGATGATGTTGTTAGGTGCCATCGAGTCGTGTCCTCGTAGCAACCCTCATGGGGTTTTCAATGGCTGGTTGTTTCAGGATTACCTCGAGAGTGGAGAGTGGATTGCCACATCCTTCTCCCCATTTTTGCAGTGTTGTTAATCAAACCTGGGACCTCAAAGACTGTAGAGCAGCGCTCTACCAACTGAGCTAAATCCCAGCCCGAGTATAGGATAGGAGTATATAAAACCATAGAAAAAGAGATACAAGTAGCTAATAAACAAGAAGAGGTGCTTAACATCATTAAATTTAAGCAATGTAAATTAAAACAAATGATACAGCACTTTTCCCTATGAGTTTAGCCAGAATGCACATTGAAAAAAATCTAGGGATAGGTAAAATATAGAGAAACAGACATTTTTGTACACAATTAATGAAAGTAAAATTGAAAATAAGTAATTTTTGAGTAATCTCACCCATAAGAATCCCTCATTGAAATAATGACATATATGATAGAAAAAAATATAACCTTAATGTCACTTAAAATTGTGATACATTCATTTAGTAGGATACTATGCAACCATTAAAGAATCAGATAGATCTATGTGTTGATTCTGTTGTTGTTATTGTTAGGTGCCGTCGAGTCGGTGTCTGACTCATAGCAACCCTGTGTACAACAGAGGAAACACTATTGTCAGTGCTTCTCTGCTATTCATAGGGTTTTCAATGACTGTTTTTTGGGAGTGGGCTACTGAGTCCTTCTCCCAAGATCTATGTGTACCATCTTTGCAAGATTATTCAACAAATAGGTACTGATTGTCCTCTGTAGACCAAGTGTTCTCTTCATGTTGGGAATACAGCAGTGAGCAAAGCTATTAAAAACCCCTCCCCCTTAGAACTTAATGTTCTAATGGAGAAAAAGACAATAAATAATATGGTGCTTTTATCTTTCAGACTTTCATTGTTGGACATAAACTTCATGCCCTTTTTACTCTTACCCAGGCTGAAGATTCTGTCTTTGTTATAATAAATGATGAAAAACCAGGTACAGTATAATGCACTTATTTTGTTTTTATATGATATTGGGTAGCTCTTTACATCTCACAGTTTCTGAAAATGTAACATTTTTGTTTTAATGTGAAGCTAAATTTTTGGAGTCGGCATTTAAATTGCTTTCATCATTATTTCATTCATTTGGGGAGATTTTCTATCAGTTCTGTAATATTCAGTGAGGGAAGGATTATTTTATGTATGTTGTTGTTGTTGTTAGGTGCTGTCGAGTCGGTATCCCACTCATAGCAACCCTCAGGGTTTTCAATGGCTGACTGTTTCGGGATTGCCTTGGGAGTGGATTGCCAGGCCCTTCTCCCATTTTTGCGGTGCTGGGAATTGAACTCGGGACCTCAGAGACTGCAGCGCAGTGCTCTACCAACTGAGCTAAATCCCTTATGTATAGTTGTAATAATAAACGTCAGCACTCAAATTTTAAAGCTATTTTGTAAGACCAGACTAGAATTTGTCTTCCTATTTACTTAAATCTGTCATTCTTAAGGATTACTGTCCTTATATGTGTTATTGAATACTGGTTTGTTTATCTTGAATCACCATAGCAAACGGTATGGAAAATAAGTTGATATTAAGAATGAATAGTATAACTTAATGTTCCAGTGATAGTTATAATAATAATTATTATTCCATTGAAACTGCCATATATCAGAGCATTTTAGGAATTCTGGAATATGGTCAGTGGTTATGAGTAATTATTCTTTATCATAGAATCTGATACAATAGAATATTGACATGAAGGATATAGCTAAAGAAAATTTGTAATTTCAGATTTCAGGAATGCCCTTGTACCCTGTGGTATCCTTCATAAACTATAGTTGTATTCAGAATTAAAAGTACAAAGCAGCTTTAAGATGGTTTTATTGGACCATCAGGTGGACTGGTTCATGGCTTATTAGCTAAGTAAATTCTTTCTACCAAGGTTTTGTTTGTTTTGGGTTCTTTGCTGAACCATTTGTAAATTATATATTATGGACTTTTAAGTAACCTGTGAATAGTCAACACTTAAAAGCTGGGTGTGGTGGCACTTCCAGCATGTGATACTTCCAGCAGGCAGGAGGATTGCAAGTTCAAGGCCAGTTTGGATTACATGGTGAGACCCTGTCTCGAGAAACCAATGGCTGGTGTAGCTCAGTGGCAGAGCACTTGCCTAGCGTACATAAAGCCCTACACCACAAAAAAAGAAAGACCTCCAAAATCTAAATGTATTTTTTACTTAAAAATTATTAGTGTCAAATCTGATGAGTGACAATGTATCAAGAATGTAGCATGAAAGAAATAGAAGCAGGAAATCTAGCTTTCTATGTGGCTCATAAGCCACTTCTAAAAGACATTTAGAATATATTCTGAAAATGGCAACATTCTTAAAATAATTAACACAGCTTCCCAGATGACTACTTCAAAGATACCATTCTTTTCTATGTTTAAGTTCTATTGTGTATTTAAATATGTGTATTCTTAATATCAGTCCACATGATAACAAAAGGATTCAGATTTCCAACCTCCCTCACTGGTAACTGATTCACTAGATCTGGAAGGTAGACTAGGAATCTTCATTTTTAGTATCTTCCCAGGAAAGTCTCCTCATCACCAACATTGATAACAACTTTCTTTACTCGCCCTATGATTCCAGCCAATGGCTGTAGCAAAACTTGTTATCCATTCCTCTAATATCAGTGATTCTTAACACTGGCTACACATAAAAAGCAGCCAAGGAACTTAAATAAGATTCTCTGTGGTGGTGCCTCATTGTTTACTTAAGAACTCCTTGGTTGGCCTGACGCACAAGGCAGGGTTAAGAAACACAACTAATGTAAAGCTCTTGGTCATTAGCCTTTTGGAATTCACTGTAAAAATTCCATTCACCATTGAAAACCTTTTGAATAGCAGAGAAGCACCAACATAGTGGTGGGCGGTCATTAGCCTTTTGGAATTCACTGTAAAAATTCCATTCACCATTGAAAACCTTTTGAATAGCAGAGAAGCACCAACATAGTGGTGGGCATGGCACAGTGTCAGGGAGTGTTTGGTTCTGTTGTACATAAGGTTGTTATGAGTCAAACCCGACTTGACAGCACCTAACAACAACAACATAGGATCTGGTGCTACTCTCCTCTACTTGGCACATTAGGGAGACTCAGCATATTAAGATCTGAATATCTATTACACAGAAAGATGAATCAGATATAAACATAAAATTTATTTTTAAAGTTCTGGTAAATCTGGGGAGGGAGGGAAGGAGGAAGAAAGAAAGAAAGAAAGAAAGAAAGGGAAAAACGGTGGGAGGAAGGGAGAGAGAAATGTGAATCAGGCTTGAACAGATCCCCTGTGCTAACTGGCTTGCTTAGTGTACCACTGTCCTTTCTTAGTGTCATTTGTGTTCTCTGATAGAAAATTCTACAAGCCATACTGAAATATACTTTGGTGGCTTAAAAACACATATTATCTTTTGTGGTTTCGTTTCTTGACTATATATAATGTAGTCATTCAACAGCTAATTGAGCACCTACCTTGTACCAGATACTATTCTGGTTGCATAAGACAAAACAGACTTTAAGTCCCAATAGCAGACTAGCTAGATAAATTATATGATACGATAAGATACAAGATAGTCTAGAGAATAATAAGGGGAGGGGAATAGGCATTACTGGAGGAATACATATTATATAAGTAGCCATGGAAGGTCCCCAGAGCAAGAAGAGTAAGCTGTGTAACTGGAGAAGGACATTCTGCAGTTGTGGTCCTCAGCCCTTTTGGCACCTAGGACCAGTTTCTAGGAAAACTTGTGAAGGAGTAGGGATTAAAGATGTTTCAAACATATGAAGCTTCGCTGGCTGGCCTGCCACTCAATCCTGCTGTTTAGCCCATTTCCTAACAGGCCACAGACCAGTACCAGCCTTGTGGCTAGGGGTTTGGGGGTCACTGTCCAAGAGCATTCATGACATCTTCCCAGAATATC
Source organism: Pedetes capensis (assembly GCA_007922755.1). NCBI lineage: Eukaryota > Metazoa > Chordata > Mammalia > Rodentia > Pedetidae > Pedetes > Pedetes capensis. The sequence continues at coordinate 6,275 of VMDO01037391.1, read as the reverse complement.
AGGAAGGCTGGATTAGAGTGAGCCAAGAGAGAATAGATTATTATATATTACCTTGTCAGTCATTAGAAAGACTTTTATTTTTACTCTGAGTAAAAAAGTAAATAAGTCTGAGAAATTTTTTAAAAGGACTATAAAGAGTACAGCATGTCAATGTTACCAAAAAAAGAGATTTACCCCTATGAATGTTGTGACAAGCCCCTTGCATTTCTGAAACCTCTCTCAGATGACTTCTTTGGCTGCTGACTCACCAGTACAATATTTACATTTCAGTTCCATTTTAAACCCTAGTTTATTATTTTGGAAAATAGAATGTACCGGTGTAAGACATAAGTTGTTTTCTATTTCTACAGATATGGGGCATAGGTATATATGAGTTGTAGAATTAGACTTCCATCTAAAACATGTACAGGCTGGGTGCTGTGGTGCACATCTCTAATCCCAGCTACTCAGGAGGGTGAGGCAGGAGGATTGTGGATTCTAGGCCAGAGGCAGCCTGAACAACTTAGCAAAACCCTGTCTCAAAATAAAAAATAAAGGGACTACAGTGTATAGCTCAGTGGTAGAACACATGCCTAGCATGAATGAAGCCTGGCTTCAATCCCCCAGGACTGAGGGGGAAAAAAAAAGTATATTCAAAGAGTCCAAGCTGGTCATGGTGGAACACCATGTTACTGAGAAGGCAGATGCAGCCTGCATAGCTTAGCGAGACTGTGGCTCAAAGTAAAAAATAAAAAATGGGCTGAGGATGCAGCCCAGTGGTACAGCACTTGCAAAGTACGTGCAAGGCCCTGGGCTCAGCGCCTAAATACCATAAAAAATAACAAAACAAAACAAAACAAAAACAAAGAGTCCAACTTTAGGTACATTTTGTTCAAGATAGTACACACTTATAGTCTTGGCATTCTAGAGTACTGATTAATACCTTCATATTAATAAATGCATGTGTACACTGTCTTTAGAAAATCTTTACAATAATATGCCTTCTTTTGGCTAGATATATTTCAGCTGGTTTCAGTAAAATTGCCAAAATTGTCAAGCCAAGAAATAGAAGCTAAGGAGTTATCTTTTGTTTTGGATTACATAAACCAGTCACCCAAGTATATTGCTTTTGGGAATGAGGTAAAATTTTTTTATTGGTTTTCTATTTTATGCATAAATCTTTTTCCTACAAGCTTTCCTCTGAATATTTTGTTACAATGATTTTATATTGCCTTGAATTACTATATTTTTGTTATTAACAAAGAAGTCTGATTGCTTTTAGCATGTATTTATGATAATGATTTCTTAGTACCATCTTTATTTTGTATTTTCTGTCCTTTTGCCTTTGTAAACCCTGTAATTTTCCCCAAAATAACAATGTTTGGTGTTTGTACTATATTTCTTTGCCTGTCTCCTATAAATGCCATTCAAACTCTTTCATTTTAGGCTGTGAATCTTTAGAAAATATGACGTCCATATCCACGGTTAATATGCCCATCATAGGAAATTTAGATATTACTGAAAAATACAGTGATGAAAGAAAATCTGTAATCTCACCAGTGATAATATTTAAGGACCCCATTTCTAGACTTTTTCTTTAGCATACATAAAATAAGTTTTCTCAAAAGGAATTTCTTGTATACTTTTCAACTTATCATTGCAGCATGTGTGTACACTAAAATGATTTCCAAACATACTGTGTGGTGCTCATACTATGATTTATTTAGCCATCTTCTGTTAATTATTTTATTGTTTTTAAATCAAATACCAGCTGGGCACACCTGTAATCCCAGTAGTGTGGGAGGTGGAAGCAAGACGATCACAAGTTCAAGGCCAAAGGCAGCCTGTGTAATTTAGCAAGTCCTTGTCTCAAAATAAAAAATTAAAAAGAAGCTAGGCATACAATTCAGTGGTAGAGCACTTGCCTAGCATGTACAAGGACCACAGTTCAACATCCTCAGTTCTGCACCAAAAAAAACAAAAAATCAAATACCATCAAAAGACTGTGGACATCACTGTAGTGGGATGTTTCCTTACTTAGCTTTAAGTTTTGTAGCATTATTTTTTCATCCTTCGGAAGATGTTTAATTTTTCAGAGTAGAGGAAACATTTTTAACATTATTAATATTACCACTTTTCAGTATCACTAGTTATCAATTAAATTAAAACCACAGTGAGTTTACACTTCACCTCCACTGCCAATGTTGATGAGCTATCTACCAAAATTAAATACCTCTCTACCTAGCCATTCCACTTGTAGGCACATGAAAACATGACCACAAAACGATGTGGACAGGAATTATTTCTACTCATAATATCGCCAAAACATAAATAGCCCAGATATTCATCAACCAGCTAAAATACCAAATTGCAGTATGTATTTGTTCACTGGAATGCTACTCAGCAATAAAAAGAAATTACTGATACATGAAAGAGTGTGGATGAACCTCACATGAAAGAGTGTGGCTGAACCTCAAAAAGCTGATGTTGAACAAGAGTCTCAACAGAGATAGTCAGGGAAATAAGCTATGATGGTAGAAAAGAATAGTTGGAGGTGGGGTTGGGGAGCTTGAGGAATGAGTAAAGAGCAAGGGGACATTTCTGGGTATTCTTGATTGCGGTAGTTGTGTCAAACATAGCATTTTTTTATATACATGTCTTAATGGGAAAAAATTCATTTTACTTAAAAGTTACAGAGTCTAGTTTTAGGATTTAGGACTTAGTTTCAACCTTGTTTTAAAAGTAAGATTATCCTTTGTATAGTCAAATATAACATATCATTTTACATTGATGCATTCTTAAAGAGTGCTGTATTTCTGAATGTTACCTTTTCTTTGAAACACCAGGGAGAATATGTTGCTGCAGTGCGGGACTTTTACTTGTCTGTCTATTTCTTCAAAAAGAAAACAACATCAAGGTAAGAATTCCTTTTTGTTTTATTTTTTGTTTATATTGTTTGTTTTATTTACTAAAGAGCTTATTACAATTTTATTTCATCTTCATTACCTATGTTCCAAAGCTATTTCTAATTTCATATTATAAGAGATTGTGAGCCCACAGGTATGAAGGTATAGTTTTTAACCAACAGTGGGTAGCATTGGGGGAATGTTGGTTACAAAGACTTAGAGCTTCTTCCAATCCAAAGCTCCTACACAGTACACCTATATTCTGGCCTGAATACTTAATGTCAGAATTGGATGTAGATTGAAAAGGCTCGACCAGGTGATTTTCATTGCCATTTTATGGGTGTAGAAATGACTATAGGCTTTGGGATAACTGGGTTTAAAACGGGTCATATTTAGTCCATTTGAACTCCTAGTACTTTAAATTAATATATTTTACATAGAAAGCCAGATACTGTTATTTCAGATACCAGTAGGGCCGCTCATGGTAGACAGGTTTCAGTTAAGCTTCCAGAATAAGACAGACAAGGAAGAAGGACCTGGCAGCCACTTCTGAAACAACCCTATGAATAGTAGAAAATCACTGTCAGATATAGTGCCAAAAAATGAGTCACCCCAGTTGGAAGACACTCAAAAGACAACTGGGGAAGAGTTCCCTCTTCAAAGCACAGTCGACATTAATGAAGGAATGGAGTAAAGCCCCTGGGCCCTTTGTTTGCTGATGGGACATGATTCAAAATGAAAAGAAACATCCATTAATAATTGGAACATGGAATGTGTGTATTACGAATCTAGGAAAATTTAAAATAATCAAAAGTGAAGTGGAACACATAAACATCCACATTCTAGACATCAGTGAGTTAAAATGAACTGGTATTGTCCAATCAGATAATCATATGGTCTCCCATGTGCCAGGAATAACAAACAGAAATCAGGTTGCATTCATCTTTTAAAAAGACATGTCAAGATCTATCCTGAAGTACAGTGCTGTCAGTGATAGAATAATATCCATATGTCCACAACAAAGTCCAGTTAATAGGGCTTTCAGATTTATGCACTGACCAGTAAGGCCACAAATGAAGAAATGGAAGAATTTTACTAGCTTCTGCAATCTGAAAATGATCAAATATGCAATCAGGATGCACTAACAATTGCTGGTGACTGGAATGCAAACATTGGAAACAGAAAGGCTCAGTAGTTGGAAAATAGAACCTTGATGACAAAAACAATGCTGGAGATCACGATAGAATTTTGTCAGACCAATGGGTTTTTTATTGCAAATACATTTTTTAACCAACATAAATGGTGATTATCCACCTAGAATTCACCAGATGGAACATACAGGAACCACATTTGTAGAAAGAGATGATGGAAAACCTCGATATCAAAAATCAGAACAAGACCAGGTGCTGATTATGGATCAGACCATCAACTGTTCATATGCACGTTCAAACTGAAACTGAAGAAAATTAGAACAAGTATCCAAGAGCCAACATAGGACCTTGAGTATATCCGACCTGACTTCAGAGACTATCTCAAGAACAGATTGGATGCATTAGACATTCATGATCAAAGACCAGATGAGTTGTGGCATGACATCAAAAACGTCATTCAGAAATAAAAGGTTATTAAAAAGACAAGGAATAAAAGACCAAATTACATGTCAAAAAAGACTGAAACTTGCCCTTGAATGTCAAGTAGCTGAAGTAAAAGAAGACATGAGAAAGAACTAAACAGAAGATTTCAAAGGGTAGCTCAAGAAGACAAAATCAAACATTATAATGACATGGGCAAAGACCTGGTGATAGAAAACAAAAAGGGAGGAGCTCACTCTGTTTTTCTCAAGCTTAAATAATGGAAGAAAAACTCCCGGCCTTGAATAGCAATACTGAAGGATTCTATAGGGAAAATACTAAGTAACAAAGGAAACATCAAAAGAAGATAGAAACAATACATACAGCCAGTATACCAAAAAGAATTTGAGGTTGATAAACCATTTTAAGAGGGGGCATATATAATCAGGAACCAATAGTACTGAAGGAAGAAGTGGAAGCAGCTTTAAAGGCATTAGCGAAACACAATGCTTCAGTAATTGATAGAATATCAGTTGAGATTTTTCAACAAGCAGATGTAGCAATGGAGGTGCCCACTAGTCTATGCTAAGAGATTTAGAAAAGAGCTACCTGGTCAACTGACTAGAAGAGATCCATATTTGTGCCTATTCTCAAGATTGGGGACCCAACCAAATGTGAAAATTATTGAACAATATCATTAATATCACATACAAGTAAAATTTTACTAAAGATCATTCAAAAGTGACTGCAGCAGTATACTAACCAGGAACTCTGGGAATACCAGAGCACCTAATTGTACTCATGAGGAATCTGTACATAGATCAGGAGGCAGTCGTTCAAATAGAACAAGGAAACATTGCCTGGTTTAAAGATGAGAAAGGTATGCATCAGGGTTCTATCCTTTCACCATACCTCTTCAATTTCTGTGCTGAGCAAATAATCCAAGAAGTTGGAGTTTATGAACAGGAACACAGCATCATGATTGGAGGAAGACTCTTTAACAACCTGCATTATGCAGATGACACAACTCTGCTTGCTGAAAGTGAAGAAGATTTGAAACATTTACTGATGAAGATCAAAAAACACTGCCTTGTGGTTGCAAAAACAGCTTGGTACTAGCACAAAAATAGGCCCAAAGACATCTGGAACAGAATAGAAGACCCAGAAATACCTCAACACACATATAGCCACCTGATTTTTGACAAAGGAGCAAAGCAAGTAAACTGGAAAAAGGACAGCCTTTTCAACAAATGGTGCTGGGAAACATGGTCATCCACATGCAGAAAAATGAAAGCTGACCCTCATCTCTCAACATACACGAAAGTTAACTCAAAGTGGATAAAAGATCTCAACATAAAACCAGAAACTTCAAAACTTATAGAAGGCAAGACAGGCAATACACTCCATCATATAGGTATAGGAAAGTATTTCCTTAATAGGACTCCAATTGCTCAAGAAATTGGAACAAGAATAGATAAATGGGATTACATGAAATTAAAAGGCTTCTGCACAGCAAGAGAAACAACAGAGTCAAGGAAACCCCCACGGAATGGGAAAAAATCTTCGTAATTTATACATCAGATAAAGGTCTAATTACTAGAATTTATAAAGAACTCAAGGAAAAAACTCCCAAAAAAACAAATAACCCAATACACAAATGGGCAAAGGAACTGAGTAGACAGTTCTCAAATGAAGAGGTCCATAAAGCCATGAAACACATGAAAAAATGCTCAGTATCCCTAGCCATTAGGGAAATGCAAATTAAAACAACTCTGAGATTTCACCTTACACCAGTAAGAATGGCCAAGATCAATAAAAC
>VMDO01037390.1:0-14358 GCA_007922755.1 Pedetes capensis | reverse complement strand
ACACTATTGGGAATTTACCCAAAGGGAGATGAGTCATCATACCATAGAGACACCTGCATCTCCATGTTCAATGCAGCGCTTTTCACAATAGCAAAGATATGGAATCAACCAAAGTGCCCTTCAACAGAAGAATGGATAAAAAAACTATGGTATATATACACAATGGAATACTATTCAGCAATCAAGAAAAATGAAATAGAGTCACCCTCATTTATATAAAAATAGCCTGCAAAGGAGTCTGAGTTGGGACAGACAAAGGCAAAACTAGAGAGGCTGTGTGTCACCAGGTGGTCAGACATGTACTCTTTGTTGGTTATGGGTTGACCAGTCAGTGGGATCCAAGTGGTGACTGAGGGAGAGAAAAGACAGAGCCTACAAGACCATGGGATGATATTTATTGATTGTTTAGCACCTACCTGGAGGTTTCACTCTTATGGAACTATTTAATTCAGTGTCTTTTAAATCCTTTAAACTTTGTTTCCTATGGAAAAGTCATCACTGATGATATTCACATATGTGACCAATTAGGACGTGAGCAGTTAGTGTTAGGACATTATTTTTAGGGCAATGTCTGCATCTCTACCCATTTCTCTAACATGCAAAAAAAAAAAAAAAAGGAAAGATAGTGATGAAATTTGGGCCTTTTCTCTAGTGGTTGTAATGTGACAATCATTTCTTATTTTATAGTTTCATTTAGATTTATCCCTTATTACATTGGCCATGAACTACTGTGGTCACTCCCTTGGTGACCGATTCCATCTGACTTTGGAAGGTAAGCAGTGCCTGGCCTGGTTAGCCCTTGGATGGGAGACAGCCTGGGAATACCTGGAGCTGTAGGCTTGGAAGGAGGACCTGGTAGCCCACTCCTGAAACAAGCAGCCATTGAAAATGCTAGGAATAGCAGAGAAGCACTGACAATAGTGCCAGGCATGGCACAGTGTTAGAGGTTGCCAATTTAACAGCATTTAACACCACCACCACATTGGCTAGGCTTTTTTTTCAAGAACAGTATTACATGATTTTAGTGATTTTAGGGAATCTGTATGGTGTCCTTGGCTGAGGCTTTGCTCAGTTGGTAGAGTGCTACTTTGCACTCCCTGAAAACCTGGGTTCCATCACCAACACTGCAAAAACAGGAGAAGGACACAGCAATCCACTCCTGAAGAAATCTTAAAACAATCAGCCATTGAAAACCCTATGAGGGTCATTATGAGTTGAACAAACTCAACACCACCTAAAAACAACAACATGTTGTCCTTATTTTAGAAAAGATGGTTGCAAAGGTGATGTGATAATTGTTTTAAAGAAACAGTTATTTTATGATATTGTGGATATATCTGTTTATTTTTATGTATCTAAAGTATTATCTATTGTCTAAAACAAAGGTTAAAATATTACTAGTGTTTTTGCAAAATCTCTCAACTGTTGGTATAACTACCATTATGTCATATCCAAAAGCCTTCATATTATATATGTGATATATAACATTGCATATCCTATCAATAAGGCTCAATATCAGACACATTAACTACATGTGGCATTAAATACAATTATTTGGGAATTAAACAATGTTTATTCTTCTGTGGTCTATTCAGATTATTGTTGTTAGGTGCCTGCAAGTCTGTATCCAAATCATAGTGGCCCTATGTACAACAGGAGAAAAACTATTGTCAGTGCTTCTCTGCTATTCATAGGGTTTTCTTTGGTGGATTGATTTTTTGGGAATGGGTTGCCAGGTTCTTCTCCTAAGCCTATAGTATCTGTTGCTCCTGGGCGGTCTCCCATCTAGTTATTAACTATGCCTGATCCTGCTTAGCTTCTGAGATCTGATGGGATCAGATGCCACCATGCTAGGGCTTCAGCCTATTCAGATTAGTCTGAATTTTATAAGTAGTATGCTAATGTGTTTCCTTATAAATATATGAGCTATCTCAGAAAAGACTCAAGTTCTCACTTTATTCTAAATTTCTCTGTAAAGTCTCTAATTGCTGTGTAAACTGAACACACAACCATGGAACATATTATAATCACCTACAATTTTACATAAGTTGTATTTTTATGAAACTTTTCTCAAATATATACTTTGACAATCATTCCTTGATTGTATATGTATTGTTTTTAATAGGTACAATGTATTCCATAGTAATTATCATGACAGAATATATTGAGATATTCTTCTATTTGGGGCTGATTGCACTATTTTATAATAGTAAATGACACTTCAAGTTAACTTATTTGTTCATGTTTTCCTGTGCACAGGATATAGACTAAATATTACTGGGTCATAGGATATACCTACTTTTAAGGTTATTAAAATTTTTCAAAAGAGCTGTACCACCAACTATGGGGGGGAATACCAGTTTCTCAATATCCTTGCCAAAATTTGTATTACGAGATTCTGAATCCTTTCACTGTATCTGATAGATTGAAAATGAACATTTCATTGATAGAATAATTAGCATGATTTTGATTACTAAGTTTCAATTATATTTTATTGACATTTATATTTTATTGTTTGAATTACTAATGTATACATTTTCTCCATTTTAAAATAAGATTATTACCTTTCAATGAAATTTATCACCTTTCAATTTATTTTATGACCACAACCAAGAAAAGACAAACCTTTCTTACATCCAAATCCCAAATAATGTGTGTAGATACATCCCCTGCAAGAGATTAATTCTCTATCATTCTTGAAAAAGATGCAAACTCTGCAATTGCAATAGTCAATTAACTTAGTTTGACTAAAATTATAAACTCAATTCCTCAGAATCAGCTCAAAGCACACATTATTTTGTCTTTAATTAGGCTGTTAGGATTCATCAAGAAATTTGGACAGTTTATACATGGAATATAGGACTTTCCTTTTGGTTTTCTCTTTTTCAGTATTTTTCTCCTCTCACTGGGGTCTAGAAACAATGGTTACCTGAAGTTTTGTCTTGTCTTTAAGGTCAGAAAGACAGCAGGATTTTTGATTGGAATTTCAACCCCCTGCAATGTATATCTGTGGCATGTCTTCAGCCTAAAAACTGTAAATGTGGACATGACATCCTGTTATGCTCTTCTGTTAATGCCAACATCCATTTAAAATATGCTTGTGTTTGCTTATTCTCCAGTGCTTTCAGGTAGTTTTTCCTTATTCATGTTGTACAAATTTGTAATTAATTGTGGGAAGATCAGTCATATCAGAAATGGTCCCCATTAATATATTTTAAATAAACTTTATTTTAGAATAGTTTTAGATTTACAAATATATTGTAAGAGTACAGAGAATTCCCATATTCTCTTACACAGTTTCCCTGTTAACTTTTCATTACAATAGTGCATTTTTCACAGCTAAGAAACCAAGATTGGTATACTTGTATTAACTAAACTCTTAACAGTTGTTCATATTTCTCTCTTGCTCATTGTTAATAATTTTGAGCAATACTGATCAAGTATTTCACAGTATGTCCATCAACCTGGGTTTTGGGTGATGTTTTCTTCTTGGTAATGATTTTCAGAGAAAATCAAATGCTGTGACCTGAATTGGTACCCAAAAATCATATGTTGAAACTTTCTTACTTTCTGACACTACTCCAATAATGAACTGGGCTATTGAAAGTGCTGGAAATATGGGTTGATTATAGGAATAAATGACTCAATTCAAGAGAAGTATGAATGATCACTGACATACTATAATCCCTTACTAAACATTAGCTAATCTTTTCTGCACATTCCTGCCTCATATCTAATATCTACTGAATCATCATTTTCACTTTTGTATTGTTTTAATACAATTAAGCTAGATTCTCCTCTGTATCACAGAAAGCATTGCTTACATGTTCTAGAATGTTAATTATATTTGATTGTATTGCTACATTTTGCATTTCCTCACAATCCATCCTTTTCTCACACATATTCCTTTTCTTGGTTGGTATTTTTCTGTGTCATAACAATATTGGCATCTTGCACTCTTTTGAGGATGCCAAAATATTCCTGTAGTTTTGTTTCATGTCTGATAGTGTTCAGTTTCTAGGAGTCTACCAAGATACTGGAATAATATTGTATTTTCCTTATCCTGTAGTACTTTCTTTTGACAGGTCCCACAATATTTTTATTGTTGCTAAGATATCCTGGACTTACTACAAGTCAGGATGTAGTTTTCCCTTGGCTATACTACTAATGACTTGGATTTGTTGGTTTTCCTTACCAGCTCAACACCTGCAGGGTTAATAGATGTACACTGATTCTAGCCCAGTTTCTTGCACCTAGCAAACATCTGTCTCCTATGGCTTCACTGGTTTAAAGTGGGTTAAATTTGGCTAGCAGCAGTAAAGTCTATTAAAAACTGCAATCTCCAATGGGCATTGCCTATAACTCTTATAATTTCCACTGCTGCTTAAATTTCTTTAATGTACATGATATAATAAGTCATTTATTCCTGAAACTTTCCCAGTTATATGCTCTTTCATTTATTGACATTGCACTTTCAAAATGGATATAGAATGAGAAGTATTAATGAAATGTCAGAGTTGTGACAGAGGGAAGAAAGAGCGATAGTAATGCATGAGTCTCAGAAATCATCTATGCTTATTGAATAAAGGGAATCATGTTTGCTCTTCTTGAAAGAGGTGATAGAAAAACTCAATATCAAAAGTCAGAACAACACCAAGTGCTGATTGTAAATCAGACCATGAACTGCTCATATGCAGTTTCAAAGTGAAACTGAAAAAAATTACAAAAAGTATACAAGAGCCATGATATGACCTTGAGTATATCCCACCTGAGTTCAGAGTCCACTTGAAAACAGGTTTGATGCATTAGACTCTAATGATTAAAGACCAAATAAATTATGGCGTGACACCAAAGATATCATTCATGAAGAAAGAAAACGGTTATTTAAATATAGGGAAAAAAGAAAAGACTGAGTTATCTGTCAAAGAGACTCTGAAAATTTCCCTTGAAAGTTTAGCTCCCCAAATTAAAGGAAGACATGACAAAGCTAAAGACCTAAACAAAAGCTTTCAAAGGGCAGTTTGAGAAGACAAAATCAAGGATTATGATGATGTGCAAAGATCTGGACAGATAAAAGCAAAAGGGAAGAGCACGCTCTGTTTTTCATAAGCTTATAAGGAATTGGAGAAAATATTCAAGCCTTGAGTGGCAATAATGAAGGATTCTATAGGGAAATATAAAATGATACAGGAAACATCAGAACCAGATGGAAGGAATATAAATGGTCATTTTTACCAAAAAGAATTGGTGGATGATCAACCATTTTAAAAGGTTGCATATGGTCAGGAGCCTGCAGCCACAGCCCTATGGCATCCGATCCCATCAGATTTCGGAAGCTAAGCAGGGTCGGGCCTGGTTAGTACCGGGATGGGAGACCGCCTGGGAACACCAGGTGCTGTAGGCTTGGGAGAAGGACCTCGCAACCCCCTCCCAAAAATCAATCTGCCATTGAAAACCCTATGAACAGCAGAGAAGCACTGACAATAGTGTTTCCCCTGTTGTACAGAGGGTCGCTATGAGTCGGATACTGACTCGACAGCACCTAACAACAACAACAATGGTTTGGAAGCAATGGTACTGAAGGATGAAGTGGAAACTGCCTTGATAGAATTGGTGAAAAACAAGGGCCCAGGAATTGATGGAATACCAGCTGAGATGTTTCAACAATAGCTGAAGCACTGGAGGTGCTAAATTGTTTATGCCAAGAGATTTGGAAAATAGCTACCTGGCCAATTGGCAGGAAGAAATTCATACTTATGCCTATTCCCAAGAAAGGGCATACAACCAAAGGTGGAAATTATCATTGATATCACACACAAGTAAAATTTTGCTAAAGATCATTCAAAAGAATGGGAAACTGCTATAAAATCAAGCCAGATTCAGAAGAGGGTGAGGAACCAAAATATCATTGCTTATCAGACGGATATTAGCTGAAAGCAGAGAAAACCAAAAAGATATCCACCTATGTCTTATAGATCATAATAAATTTTGCATAATACTGTGAAAAATGGGAATACCAGAGCACTTAATTGTACTCGTGATGAATCTCTCCAGGAGGCTGTTGTTGGAATAGAACAAGGAAGCACTGCCTGGTTCAAAATCAAGAAATATGTGCATTAGGGCTGCATCATTCCACCATACTCTTCACTCTCAATGCTGAGCAAATGATCTGAGAAGTTGTACTTTATGAAGAAGAATGTGGCATCTTGATTGGAGGAAGATTATTATTTTTTTTTTTTTGCAGTACTGGGGGTTGAACTCAGGGCCTCACCCTTGCATGCTTTGCAAGTGCTGGACCACTGAGCTACACCCCCAGCTCATTTTTCTTTACTTTTTGAGACAGGGTCTTGCTAAGTTATGCAGACTGCCTCTGGTCTCAAACTTGCGATCCTCCTGCCTCTGCCTCCTGAGCCACTGGGATTACAGGCGTGCACCACCACGCCCTGCTCAATTGGAAGAAGATTTATTAATAACCTGCATTATGCAGATAACACAACTCTGCATGCTGAAAGTGGAGAGGATTTGAGATATTTACTGATGATGATATTTACTGATGAAGACCAAATAACACAGTCTTCAGTATGGATTGTGCCTCAACATCAGCAAAACAAAAATCTTTACAACAGGGTCAGTATGTAGCTTCATGGGAAATGGAGAAAAGGTTGAGGCTGTCTATGATTTTGCTTTACTTGGTTCTACAATCAACACCCATAGAAACAGCAGTCAATCAATCAAAGGATGCATTCCATTTGAAAAAGCTGTTGCAAAAGATTTCTTCAAAGTGCTATAAAGATGTCACATTGAAGATGAAGTTGTACCTTACTCATGCCATAGTATTTTCAGTCACATCATACAATTATGCAAGCTGGACATTGAATAAGGGAGACAGGAGAAGAATTGATGCTTTTGAATTATGGTGCTGGAGACAAATATTGAACATACCATGGACTGCTAAAAGAATTAACAGAATTGTCCTAGAAGAAGTACAACTAGTGTGCTCCTTGGAAACTAGCATGGCTAGACTTTGTCTGATTTATTATGACCATGTTGTCAGGGGGACCAATCCCTAGGGAAGGACATCATGTTTGGGGGAGTGGCAGGTCAACAACAACAAAAAAAGGAAGACCCTCCATACATGGATTAACACAGTGTCTGCAACAATGGGGTAAAACATAAAAAATATCATGTACATGGCACTGAATCAGGGAGTGTTTTATTCTGTTGCACTTAGGGTCACTATGAGTTCAATTCAATTGATGGCACCTAACAACAACTTTCCAAAATAGCTTCCCATCATTTAATTTTCAGCATCCTGAGAACTCTACTCAATGAACAAACTCACCAACCTTTCAAGCGCATGCAAAGTTAGTTATTAGTGACCGCTGACAATAATAGTACTATGTAGTATTTAGTACTTTAAAGCTTAAAATAGTTAATATATCTTTTTATCACATTATTGGTAAATGATGGTGGGGTACAGAGTAATACAGCATTTGCATTTTCTACTATGCAACTATTACATCACTTTTGGTTACTCTTTTATCAACTTACAAGTTATATGGAGACTTCTGACTAATATGTAGTAAAACTCAAATGCACATTTGGGTTATATTTCCCTATTTTTCCAATGTACTCATAAAGTTGCATTGTTTATATTGAGGTGAGCCTATCCCCCTTTATTCCTTTACAGTAATTTTCATCACCATCCCAACTTCTGCAATCTTTGCTTCCCTGCGCTAGTTCCTTCCCTCCTTCTTTCTACTCTTTATAATGTCCCATTTTCACTTAGCTTAATTGTGGATTTTTTATGTATCAACTTATGTGTAGGATTTTTTCTTCCTTTAAATAAGATTCAGCTCCCACATATGAAGGAGAACATATGGTATTTCTCTTTATGGGCTTGTGTTCATTTGCTTGACATTCTCCAGTTCCATCCATTTTGCTGCAAATGACATTATTTCATTTTTTTATTGCTGAGTATTCCATTGTGTATATGTACCATATTTTTTAATCCATTCCTCTGTTGGTAGGCACCTTGGTTGCTTCCCTATCCTTGCTGTTGTGAAAAGTGCTGTATTGAATATGGAGATGCAGGTGTCTCTGTGGTATGATGACTCAACTCTCTTTGGGTATATTCCCAGTAGTGGTATACCTGGGTCATATGGTAGTTCTATTTTTAGCTTTCTGAGCTATCTCCATATTGATTTGCAAAATGGGTGAACCAATTTACAGTCCCACCAACAGTGTAAGGGGATTCCTTTTTCTCTACAACTTTGCCAATATTTGTTATTATTTGTTTTGTTGATCTTGGCCATTCTTACTGGAGTAAGGTGAAATCTCAGGGCTGTTTTGATTTGCATTTCCTTAATGGCTAGAGATTGTTGTTAGGTGCCATTGAGTCAGTATCCAACTCATAGCGACCCTCATAGGGTTTTCAATGGCTGACTGTTTTGGGATTGCCTTGGGAGTGGATTGCCAGGTCCTTCTCCCATTTTTGCGGTGCTGGGAATTGAACTCAGGACCTCAGAAACTGCAGCACAGCGCTCTACCAACTGAGCTAAATCCCAGCCCTGGACATTGAACAAGAGAGACAGAAAAAGAATTGATGCTTTTGAATTGTGGCTCTGGAGACGTCTATTGAATATACCATGGACTGCCAAAAGAACCAACAGATCTGTTCTAGAAGAAGTGCAACCAGAGTGCTCCTTGGAAGCAAGAATGGCCAAACTGTGTCTTACATATTTCGGACATGTAGTCAGGAGAGAACAATCCCTGGAGAAGGACATCATGTTTGGAAGAGTGGCAGGTCAATGCAAAAGAGAAAAACCCTCCACCAGATGGATTGACACAGTGTCTGCAACAATGGGCTTAAACGTAAATAAGATCGTTTGCCTGGCACAGAATCGGCAAGTGTTTCGATCTGCTGTACATAGGGTTGCTATGAGTTGGACTCCACTCGATGGCACCTAACAACAACAATAGCAACAACAACAACAACAACAACAACAACAATGGCTAGAGATATTGAGCATTTTATTCACATGTTTCTCAGCCTTACAACTTTTTTATTTGAGAAGTGTCTGTTCAATTCTTTGCTCACTTGTGTATTGGATTATTTGCTGTCTTGATATTTGCTTTCTTGAGTTCTTTGTAAATTTTAGAAATAGTCCTCTGTTGGATGTGTAGGATATAAAGATTTTTGCCCATTCAGTGGGCTCTTCTTTATTTCTGTTGATTATTTCTATTGCTATACAGAAGCTTTGCAATTTCATGTAATCCCATTTGTCAATTCTTGGTGTGATTTCCTGAGCAATTGGAGTCCTATTGAGGAAATGCTTTTCTATGTCTATGTGTTAGAAGGTGTTTCCTACCTTTCCTTCTAGTAGTTTTAAGGTTTCTGGTTTTATATTGAGGTCATTTATCCATTTTCAGTTGACTTTCATGCAAATTGAGAGGTGTGAGTCTGTTTTCACTTTTCTGCAGGTCGAAATCCAAGTTTCCCAGAACCAGTTTTTGAAGAAGCTATCTTTTCTCCTCTTTGTGTGCTTAGCTCCTTTGTCAAAGATCAGGAAGCTATAGATGTCTGGGTCCTCAATGCTGTTCCACTGGTCTTCAGGCCTATTTTTATGCCACTACCAACCTGCTTTTGATACTATAGCCCTGGTTTTTTGTTTTGTTTTGTTTTGTTTTGTTTTGTTTTGTTTTGTTTTGTTGTTCTTGTTCTTGTTTTTAGGTACTGTCAAGTTGGTGTCCAACTCATACCCACTCTGTGTACCACAGGTGAAACAGTACTGGTTTTGTTTCTCTGTTATTCATAAGGTTTCCAATGGTTGATTAATTTTTGGGAGTGGGTTGCTGGGTCCTTCTTCCAAGCCTACAGAACCTGGTGTTCCCAGGTGGTCTCACATTTAAGTACTAACCAAGCCTGACCCTGCTTAGCTTCCCAGACCTGAGGAAATTGCACCCACAGTAGTACAGCTGCAGGTATCTATAGCCTTATAGTATAAAGTCAGGGGTTATGATCCCACCTTCACTGATTTTGCAGGTTAAGATTTTTTTTGGATATACATGGTGTTTTGTGAATTTTTGGATTTATTTTTGCAATGTCTGTCATTGGAATTTTAATTGGGATTTCATTAAATCTGTAAATTGCTTTTGGTAGTATATCATTTTTTACAATATTGATTCCCCCACTTCATGAGCAGGGAGGTCCTTCTACCTTCTAGTATCCTCTGTGATTTCTTTCATTAATGTTATGAAATTTTCCTTGTAGAGATCCCCACTATCTTTGGCTAGATTGATTCCTAAGTATTTAAGTTTTTGGTGGGCTAACATGAAAGAGATTGTTACCTTAATTTCCTTCTCTCCCTGCTCACAGTTGGTGAAAGAAGGCTAATAATTTCTGATTGTTAATTTTGTATGATGCTACTTTGCTGAAGGAGTTAACTGGTCTAAAATTTTTCTAGAGGAGTTTTTGGGGTCCTTCAGGACTTAACATATCTAAAGCCTTAACCCTATGCCTTCAAAACTACCTTAACTTTCATTTTTCTCACAGGATATTTTAGTGATAAGTCAATAAAGTTTAGTGAAAAAGATACTTTAATATCAGTGAAAATATTTTTCTGAGGCCTTTACATTAGGTAATTAGCAACCACTCTACTTATAAGTATTGATAAACACAGATAATTTTATCACCATTAATGTGCTTGAAAAATATTGTAAAATATTTACTTAAATTCTAGTCTTTGCCAGACCCTGTATTAAATACTGTATTAAATACAGTGTTTACCTAGCAGCTTTTCAGAAAGTTACAACAAGTATTTGATTGATATATTATTCCATCTCATTATTCATATAAGGGTATAATCTTGCCTTTGTAAAGCCCTCATTTTTCAGATACACACACACATTTTAGTGGTTAGTTTCTTTTGTAATACTAAGATCTTAGGAGAAATGTTCCTATTAATATGCAAACAGAGTATTTCCTTCCAATGTAATGATAACATCAGCAAATTTCAGAAGCATTGGGGCAGGCAAAGCTAGAGAATTGATTATGTCTCTTACAAAGCTGCTCTAATTCAAATAATGAGATGTTGAATGGGTGTTAAAGTTCAGCTTCAGTGATTCATTAGTTTCTTCAGAAACTCTACCTATCTCATTTAAAGTTTCTAAAGCTTAAAATGGTCCATATGAATACTCACAAACATGAGGCCTCTTTGTACTTGAAATTCTATCTCTAATAACTATAAGATAAATGTAGCTTGTTATTTATTAAATTCAAAGCTTTGTAAGCAAAGCAGGAAGACCTGTGGTCTTAATCCATTATTTTATTGTCATTTGGAGCACCCATTCTCACTGTCATTTATCATAAACACCAGGACCTTGACCCATATGTAGTTGTGACTTGAAAATAGAGAAAGTGTGTAAAATTCTTCATAGATGGAGAATTCCATAGAATAGAGTTTCAAGTTTCTGCACATAAATGTCTTTGAGCCAGTAATCGCTGTGAAGTAGCAAAGTCAATACAAGTTTTCCCTATCTCTAATTCCATATTCAAGTATTTTAATAACTGAACTTTGGCCATCAAAGAAAGAAGGCATCAGAATGAGTAGTTTTAACTTGTTATAAATAACACATCCTAACAATAAACTGTTTTGATGTAAATTTCCTATGTGCCAAGGAATATGCTAAACTGTTTAGATAGATTTATTCACTTAAATCTTACTTTTACTCTGTGTAACAGGTATCATAATTCTGTTTACAGAAAAATAATTGAAACTTAAAGAGTCTAGTTAAGTGAAGGGTCATTTCTCCAAATTACACTGAAGAGATAAATAGTACATACTTTTAAATAATATGATATGAGAACCTCCCCTCCATTTCTTTGTGTCTTAGCTCAGAGTTGAACTCTGGGAAAAGAATAGGAAATATGAGTTAGAAACCTAACAGTAAACCTCTGTACTATGTCTGGGTGTCCATGCTGTTCCAATTGAAGGTTCATATACAGTTTTCCTGAGCACTATGTGTTTAAATAATGGAATCAATTTTGCATAATTTCTATGGTTGTCATTACTCTTTAGTTCTGCTAGTTTCTTTAGTTTCTTCCTTCTATTTATATTGTACACCTCTCACTTCACCTCTGAAATACATTCTTACACTTGACTTCTAGGGCTGATATGAACACCCCATTATGTACCACTTATGGAACTTACTATGATTCCTTCATTTATTTATAAAATTGTATGGTCTATTCATTTGTATGATCTGAACTTAGCTACTATAACAGAGATTCCCAAAAATACAGCAATGGAAGCAAGATGGGATTTTAAGAAATTGCTCTTATGCTTTACACATGGTTTTTATTTTTGGGTTTAATGGTTCCTAGATATCAGAGGAGACAAGGAAGAAGCATAGAGCAAACATCTTCCACTTTGAATATATGACAGAGAAATGAATATATTACTTTTCCTCAACTGCCCCACAGTGAATAGCAAGGTAATCTTGCTAACAACAATTAACATGTAAGGGAGAAGACACAGGGGCTAAGTCCTAAACCAAACACTGTAAGTGGAAAATAAATATAGATATCAATTAACAGTCCCTACCACAAAATTCATACACTTTATTTGCTGATATGAATTGTACTTTTCCTCTTTCTTGTTTCATATTCTCATAGAAATATCCAGTTATGCGTATCTCCTATCCAGCTTCCTTCAACATGTCTCCAAATTTTTTTAAAAACTCATTGTTAAAGATTTGAACAACCATTACAATTCTGAGCAAGGTGTTTAAATAGAATTGGGCTGGGTATGGTGGTGCACACCTGTAATTCCCACACTTAAGAGAGTGAGGAAAAAAGATGACAAATTTGAGGCCAGCTTGTGCTATATATTAAGACCCTTTCTCAAAAAACAAGAACAAACAAACAAAAATCTGAGTCAGAAGCCTATGTAATGATCTGAGTCCAATAAAATGTCAGACAAGAATAAACATACAACTCCATTTGCAGGTACATACCTAACTCATCTGGTTGTTAAAGGCTTCTAGGACTTTTACAAGGATGGCTGACCAATGATCTGGCTCACAGAGCTATCTGTGATTTAAATGGTCTTATTTTTCCATCTAAATTCATAATTGGCATACATTTTACATCAGACAGATTTTGAAGTTATATAGCATCAGAGATCTCATATGACTGATTAGAAAATAATGCTAATGACCAAAATTACAACTTCAGTACTCATTTTAAATACATTGTTACTTTCAAAGAATATGCCACAAAACTATCCACATGCTGTTCAAGTGGAATTGTTTCCAAGTTGATCTAGATTTTAGTTTTGCTTACCACTTTGTAAAGGCTCTTCTTTCAGTAGGATATCCTAATCTAAACATGGAAATTCCTATGGACAGTAAATAGAAAATATTGTACATCTACTGAACAGATTTTGTTTGTTTTCAGCAGCCATGACATCGTCATAGTTGAACCAAGGGAGGTCATGGCCTGCTAAAATCCCCATGCAATTCATATGTTTTCCAGAAACAAAACAACTCATATTCTATACACATTACAATTATACTTTTCAACCTAACTTCAATATATTACATTTGCACCTGTTATATTTCAGAGCCCAGCATATTCCCAGCTCATTCAAAGCCACATTCTTTTATCACTCTAAACTTTTAGACAAGTGGTTCTCTCTACTAAAATACTTTTTTCTCTTTTTCCATCAAATCAATTAATACTACTACTTTAAATCTCAGTTCAGATATACTTTTCCCTTGGTAGACTTGTATTACCAAATAATAGGTGCAAACATTGTCGAATTAAATTGCATTTCATCTAAAATTCTATAACTTCACATCATGATCACAAGTTTACCACAAGTAAATCCTGATGATTCATATTGCATACTTTACCTTGAGGAAAGAATTAGGATCACTAGTATACTAAAGCAGTTGTTGAAGTAAAACTTAATATAGGATCCAGTAAACAAAGTGAAACATTTATTTATTTATCCGTTTTTAAAGCGAATATCTATGACCTCATCAGAAATAAGGCATTTTCAAATCAGAAAAAAATTATATCACACATTTTTACTAGTATTTGTTTCTGTCAGTCATCACTTTTTTCCACTGGAGGCAACATAAAAAGAAAACCAGTAAAAGATCTCAACATAAAACCAGAAACTTTAAAACTCATAGAAGGCAAGATAGGCAATACACTCCATCATATAGGCATTGGAAAAGATTTCCTTAATAGGACCCCAATTGCTCAAGAAATTGCAACAAGAATAGATAAATGGGACCACATCAAATTAAGAAGCTTCTGCACAGCAAAAGAAACAATTAACAGAATCA
>VMDO01037389.1:0-14367 GCA_007922755.1 Pedetes capensis | reverse complement strand
ATACATACCCTGTTGTAGCCTCAAACTTGTTGAACATTATCCCTAAGTCCTAGCCTATTATCTTCTGTTTAGTAGAACACAAACAAATGTCATCATTTATTTTTTAAAGCCACACTCTAAGCTCTTTCATGACACATTAACTATGATAAGCAGAAGATGCATGGTACTAATTACCATAGTGATGTGACCCATTTGCTAAATGATGAGAATATCAATAATTCATAAGAATTAGCTACTAAAGCATTTAATGTCAAACAATCCAAGCTTGGAAATTCAGATTGTAATCTTTTGTGTGTTCTAGTTGGCATTCAGACACTTCCTTTTCATTATGAAATATAAATACATTTTCATTCTTGCAGCAGTATAAAAGATAGCAGATGTATAATATGTCTAGACTGATTACTTGAGGTACTAAGCAGACCCAGCAGACAGTCTGCAGATGTCTCATACTTAGAGAAAAGCAGTCATACAGTTTGCTAAATGCGAATAGTGTCATCTGATAATAAGAACTAATTATACCCCCAAACTGCAATAATACAAATATAAAATATGGAATAATTATTTTTTACTGAAATAGAAGAAAATTGGCTCTCCATGTTAAATCATTTTAATGGACTTAGTCTAGCTCTTATATTAGTGGTGTTCCAACATTGTGCATGTCACCAAACCATTAAATCTACAATCCAAATTTTATCTGATTTGATTTATTGCTTTAATATCTAATATATGCTTGTGTATTCATGAAAAAGTAACCTTTTCTCTAAATATCTAATTTTTAAAAATAAGTTGTTCAGGCTCCTAAACATAAGAAATAATAATAAATAATAAAGTTTTCAAGTGCTTATCAACTTTAAAAGTTGAGAACAGTAATAAATATACATAATGTTATCAGTATCAGCAAATGTGATAGGCAAGGCTTAAATGAATTGAGAGTTAGAGTTGTGAGAAATCTGTGCCCTAAAAACTGAGATAATTTTTGCATCACTTTCTTTAATATTTAAAAAAGAGTGATGTTAACTGAGATGAATATATTTTCAGTTACCATTAGCAGCAGAAGAAATTTCTAATCTGCAAAATCTAGGAGAAAAATTAAACCTAACCACATGACACCGAAAAATTGTTTTGATAAATGATTCCTTAATGCCTCAAATAAGATTTAATGATGGTCTTATAAAACAATCATAGTACATACAAGGAAGTGAATACTTTAAATCCTAAAATCCTTAAATCATCAGTGTTTCTGTTTAAATAATTTTTCTTGGGCTAAATCCACATAGAAGTCTTCATTTTTTATAAGTCTCAATTGTAATCCCACATTAAAATTTTGATTAAGTCTTTATGATATAAACCTCCTTTTGAGAAACCTCTCTACTAACACTGTTTGATTTCAGTATAATTGATTTCTGTTTTTGTACTTTGATGGTATAATTAAAGGTGGCATCTTTAAATTGAATATAATACTAAATAATCCTAATTTTTCCTGGCTTTGTAATGAGAGAAATGTTATTAATAATGTCAGTTTTTGGTATAATTTTGCTTCTTATCCCACTTAAAATTTTTCTATAATTTTCATGATATCAAAGAAAATTTTAGATATCAACAGTTTAATTTTTATTTCTTTTAATCACTGCTTCTAGTAATAAAAAAACCATATATCACTAAGAACTCAGCTCCAGTTCCAAGGTACTTATAGTGATTATAGCATCCCTCAATGAAGAAATTTTACTTTTCCTGATGAGAACTAGGCTAAAGAAAGCTAAGTTCTAAGACCAAGTAAAGTAAGCATAGATATAGTGATCATGTTCAATTTTATTTTATTAGAAGACACTAGATCATCATTTAACCCTATTCAAATATGTATCAAGATAAGTAATGGCACTTACCCTAGTTGTCATTAGTCTTGAGGTTAGTTAACATGGAGAAGGAATGACAGTACAGGAAAAGGAAGAGGTGCCCACACCCATGACACTTACAGATTTTTCCATGATTACAAACATCACTCTGCCTTTTTTTTTCTTTCTTTTTGTTAAATATAGACTTTTAATGAACATAGTTGAAATTTTCTCAGCATCACAATTAAGCAGATTTTACTTTCTCTTCTTGTGGGAAGCTCGCCAACCGCACTGCCTCTTATCAGTCATTGGAAGCCTTTCTATGAGACTCTGCAATTAATTCACTAAACTCTGAATTAAGTCAATATTTCTTCTTAAGATGCCTTTTAGCACTGCAATAATCAATTTCCTATATTAAAACAGTTCTGTTTGAAATACCTATTGTAATTTTCAGTTTTTCTGAAGGGACCTACTAAAAAGCTATTGAAGGATACTAAATTAGGTGTTGGCATTATTAGAACTTTGTTCCAAAGTCACTGTGTTGGTGGCATCTTGGATAAGAGATTGGAGGAAAGAACATGCAGATATGGTTGTTAACAGTTTGAAGACTATTTTAATAGATCAGAAGAGAAATTGACTAGAAGATTGTGATGGTAATGGAAATGGATAGATCCACAAGGCAGGACATAATGTTGCTAGTATTTGGTCATGAATTTCCATATTTGGAATTAGGAAGAGAAATAAAAGAATCTCAAGTGACAGGAATGAATGTGATACCATTTACTAAGATGATTGTTACTAGAATTTGACAAGGTTTGGAAGCAAGATCACGAGTTTGTGATTGAAATAATAGAAGTTAGATTGCATGTGAGTCTTCCAAGAAGAGATATCTAATAAGAAGTTGCAAAATGTACTATGAGTTGTAATAGGTGAACAGTAGGAAAGATCTGGAGTGGGATATGTGTTTATGATTGTGTGATCTTGCAGATGCTGATGTCATAGGTCTTGACCACAGTAAACAGAATGAAGAGAAATGCTAAGAGCCAAGCCTGAGGAACTTCAACATTTTCAGACCTGGTAAACAGAGAATAATTGACAGGAGAAGGAGACATATCTGGAGCACTAAGGAAATCTAACATGGTGCAGTGTCAAAAAACGTAATGAAAGGAAATGCTTGAAGAAGGAATGACCCACGCTTAAAAGCAAGAATAAAATGAGACTTAAAACTAGTAGCTGAGGCAGTTTGAGTTTACCATATTAAGGCAGGGAAAAGGGGAGTTACTAACTTGTAAGGAATGTTGTGTCCTGGTTGTGAAGAGAACGTGAAGAATAGACTTAGTTTTAGACTTTGGCCAATATTCCTTATATCAAATATTGTCAAAACAAAGGAAATAATTACAATTCCTTGTTCCATCTTTGTGACCACAGCTGCTGTTCTTTCAATCTTTGGCTTCTTTGTCTTTCTGTTAGAGTTTATTTGAACTGACAAATACACATAGGCCCCAGTGTCTGCTAATAGATAGACACCATATACATTTTGAGTGCTGAGATTTAGCTCAGTTGGTAGAGCACTGCAAAAATGGGAGAAGGACCTGGCAATCCACTCCCAAGGCAATCCCGAAACAGTCAGCCATTGAAAAGCCTATGAGGGTCACTATGAGTCAGATAACAACTCGACGGCACCTAACAACAACATATACATTTTGATGATGATATTGATAATTGCATTTCACAATTCACATCTCACAAAGAGTCAGAAATACACTCTTCCTGACTCAAGTCAAAAGAAAGCATGGTCAAAAATATAATCAGATTCTCCAGTTCAGTGGCATTTGGAATATTGAAATCCCTGCCCCTTAAATAGGACCATGGCTTACTATCATCATAACACTTTAATAGCCCATTAACTTCAACCCACAATCTCCTATTTATACAGTCCTACCTTAAAAAGAAAATGGAGCTTGTAACAATTCTCTGTGATCACAGATATTATGAAAATACATCATTACTAAGTAAATTTCCAATGCAATTTTGTCCACAATTACCACCTTATTGAAAATCTGTGATGCAGTGCTATATGGTCTGAAGCCTGACAATTAAACTGAAGCAATATTCATTGATTTTTAAGGCCTTTCAATACCTGGGACACAGGCTATTAATAGCAAAAATTGACTACTCAGGCAAATGAACAAACAATTTGGCAATGGTTTCTCTCTAAAATACATTTCTTTCAGGGCTTAAAGAACTTTATTTAGTTGTTAATTAGCTAATATGCATAAGTCTTTGATCAGGCATTGTGTCAGGATTTTATATGTACTTTTTATCTTTGTACCTACAAATGGTGCTATGGAGCTCTCCTAGAAACTTGTGTTGTTTTTCAAGGTATAGTGTAGGTTGTAACAGAGTTTGTGGCTATAGTTTTATCTGTGAAATAAAATCATATAAAGTATTTTTTAGGCTCTGCTTATAAGATCAAAACCTGGACAAGTTATTTAACTTTTCTAAGCCTCACTTTCTTATTGGCAAAATGAGAATCTAAACATATTCTTCACTGGGAAATTGTTAAATAAGTTAATGTATATACAACTGTTGCACAAAAATCTTATAGTAAACAGTATAGAAATGTTTGCTGTGCTCACTTGCAAAGACTTCTGCTCTATAATTATAAATATTGGCCAGAAGCCTTATGTGAGCTGAAGCTTTGCCTTTGAATAAAACATAGAACAAATGCAACAACTTTTTAAAAATAATGTACAGTCATCCATTCATTCAGCAGATATTCTCATGGTACCTATTTGGTAAATGATGATTTTCCTATTCGTTAGAGTCATGGCAACAAGGAAAACAGTCACTATTCTCAGGTTTTATAGACTAAGGGGAAGAAATTAAAACAAGAAAAAATTTAAGTAGCAAAGTAGGCAAAATTCAAATGAGGGTCAGATCTGTAAAATCATATTTGAATTATAGCATATATATATGGATGTTTTGTTGCTAGGTGCTATAAAATTGGGTCAGACCCATAGCAACCATATATCCAAAAGAACAAAACACTTCCCTACACTGTGTCATGCTCTGCACTATGTCAGTGCTTCTGCTATTCACAGGATTTTGAATGGCCGATTGTTTCAGGAGTGAGCTCTCAGGTCCTTCTCCCATTTTTGCAGTGCTGAGGATCAAACCCAGGGCCTCAGAGTGTGCAGAGCAGGACTCAATGTACCAAGCTAAACTCAAGCTATCTGTGGGTATATATGGATGTATACCCAGAGATTCTCTATATCTATCTACAACCACATAATATATATATACATATATATATACATATATATATATATATATACATATATATATATATATATATAATTTCACAATTCACATTTCACAAAGAGAGTAAAAAATGAAATAAAAAATGAAATAAATCTAAAGATTCTAATACTCACTACCTACCAAAGCAAATGGTTTTGAGGGCAGCTTCGTGGGGAGGAGGGAATGACAGATTGTGGTGATACTGGCAGAAAATAGAAAAGAATCTGTTCTAAAATATAGAGTGTAATGGGTTGAATGGTGCCCCCTCCTCTTTAAAGGCAGAGAGTGTCAAACACTGCTGATTAGAACCAAAATCTGGGAAAGAGGCATACAATCGATTCTCCCTCACAGACTACAGAAGTAATCAACCCTGGGGACACCTTAGTTTTGAACTTCTAACCTCAAAAACTGTGAGAGAATAAATTTATGTTGTTTCAAGCCACCTTTTTTTGTGGTATTTTGTTATGACATTGCTATGAAACTTACATAACATGCTTCTACGTTTTTATACATGAGCATTTTATAGATGATTTTTTTTTTTATTCCATAGTACTGGCAAGTTGAAACCAGGGCTTCATGCATGCTAGGCAAGTGCCTCTACCACTGAGTTACATCCCAGGCCCTTTTCTATTTTTTATTGAGACAGGGTCTTGCTAAATTGTGCAGGTTGCTTCTAGACTTAAACTTGTGATCCTCCTACCTCAGCCTCCCAAGTAGCTGGAATTTACAAGCATGTGCAAGGTACCTGAGAGATCATAAGATGTTTTAATTACTCACTGTCAACTTGTGATGAATTTTACTTTTTTTTTACTCCATTTTAAATTATAATACATTATTTGTATTTTAACTCTTATCTCCATATCTCTTTATTGGTGGTCACTTCTAAAATCAATATCCCTGATCCCCAAATCCATCTATTTCTGTGATGTTTATGTTCTGAGAGAGTGTAACTGGTTAATTAAAATGTATGTGAGGATAGAGGAAACTGGTTCTGTTGAATGATGCCAAGTTTTGTACATTATATAATTTCTTGTCACTTATACTGGATGCCCACAAGCTTTTACATTTGTCTATAAATTTTTTTTCAAAAGAGTTGCAGTTACCATATTCTCATAATTCAATAAAACTATTTTTGAATTATAAAATCTGTGACGTTCAGACACTTCTAAATGGATCATTATAATATTTATTTTACTTTTACAATCTTTTCTTGGGAATCACTTTTTTTTCCAGAGGGAGCATACTAAGTTGTAAAGAATATTATCTATGCTCTAAAGATAATACTGCTGTTTTTCTCAAAGGAATTTGGAATAAAGTACACTATCGACTATTTAATAGCAGAATTTCTTCAACTGCTACAATTTCTAGGCTCCTATTTTTCCTGCTTCAGCTTGGATAAATTTTACCTGGCAAATTTCCAGAAATTCAGTGATGTAGTGTACAGTCCTTATCAATATTTTTAACATTACTGTCCTGAGAATTTTGTAAATATCTAGTTTTATAGTTTGGTAGCATACCATTTTTCTTTTGGTTGGTATTTTAGAACTATTTGAAAATGAACTGGATAAATCATGAACAGAGTTTTGCATGTTTAAAGCTGTAGAAAAAAGATGGACAGATGTAATTCCATTGTTCTTTACACATTTTCAGACATTATCTGTTATACTTTATGTTGTTTTCATTTTTCCATGTGTATTTTCTTCTGTTAACAATGTTCAAGTTTGTAGATGACTATGAGACTGTAGGTTAACATACCAGCTTGTTACTGATATTATTTGCTTAATGATTAAAGAACTTACTACAAAGAGCTCAGACTATTTGAGAAGCCTAATATATCTGTATTATATAACATAACTTATTGTATTCAGTTAATAAATTTAGTTTAAATTTTCCAAGCCAGGAAAAACAAATAAATGAAATGCCAGACTTTTCCTACTTCTACCAAAAAAAAAAATTAAAAATTAATAGTGGGTTTATTAATTTTATTAAGTCTTAATTTCAATTATTTTTAAATTAATGACACTTAAAAATCATACGAAAGTCTCTGACTTAAAAATTACAAACTGAGCTGGGTGCCATGGCATTAGGCTTGCAATCCAGCTGCTTGAGCCGCTCAGGCAAGAGGATTGCAAGTTTAAGGCCAAAAGAAGCTTGTGTAATTGAGTGAGACCATGTCTCAAAATAAAAAAAGAGAACAAGGGGGCTGGGATGCAGCTCAGTAGTAGATCCCTTGCCTAGCAAGCATGAGGCCCTGGGTTCAACTCCTTAGTACTAATAAAACAAAAAACAAAAAAAAAGGAAAAATGATTTAAAAACCAATTTGCCCTAGAGCAACTGCTTGCTTCTGAGGAGGGGAAAGAAGGAGAGTGTGGGCTTGAGGGAGTGGCGCTGTCATTGCCCATCATTCTACTATGTTGACATTGGAAAGTATATTAACATCTGGATCTTTGTGCGTAGAAATCTTTCTTCCATTACAACTCCACACCGAGTGTGATAAAGAAAAGCAGTGTGTTCCATCTGTCTACCAAACAGTATTATATATTCTGAAACACTATAGGGAATTGTACCAAAGTAAATAAGACTTATGGGCAAAAACCTTAGGCTGAGTTAAAAGGAAATATCCTTTCAGTAACATTCAGTAATATTCAGTAAACAATAAAGGAAACATAAGAACAAGAGCTGCAGAGAGTAAAGGATCATATTAAAACTTTAGTTTAAAGATTTTTATTTAATTTCTTCCTGCATGACTTCATACTTATTGATGAAATATAATAATGAACTTCACAGAGTAAAGATCAGAGTTTCTGCCTATATGAAAGGTATTAAAAGAAATTGAAATAAATTGAGATCGCTTTCAATAATAAAGAAGGTTGATTCTGAGTTATAACTTACATTCTCATAAATATCTTTAAGACTTATTTCTAGCTATTTGGAAGCGGATTTTAAAAGTCTGCCTTGAAAATTGTACATACACATTTTTGTCTTAAAATCATTTGACATTGCATATGCCTCAGCAAGAGCCGAATGAATGAGTTAGGGCTTTCAAACCTAAGGAATAAGCAAATCTTTATTAGCAACATCCCATGTGGAAGCAGAGCATAAGGTGTTATAATTGAATACATCCCTAAGCCTCAATGAATTGGCAGGTTATAAAAGATGTGCAATCACTGTCATGACACAAAGTGAATGTCAGTATGTTGATTTAGTTTCCATCTTTTCTAAAAAGAATGAATTTCTGACAAAAAAATTATTGAATGAACATTGAGGAAAATGAATTTAAATTTGAGATGAATGGAGAATTTATAAGAAAATGCCCAGCCATTTTAAATGAGTTCATTTCTCCAGATTCAGACAAGGACTTGTGAGGAAACAGGTATGTTTCACCAAGATCACAGGCAGGGCCTCTGTGTCAGCCACAGCAGACGGACAGGTGTTGGAAAATGACTGGGCTGAGCCTCTGAAAGAGAAAGAAGGTGCATTATGTAAACCACATGTCTGTGACCTTGACATCAATTCCCCAATATGATTCTAAATGCAATTATTAAATGCAAGATGGGTGAACACCTAGGAAAGGAATGGGTAATCATTAACACCCAGCATGGGCACTCTAGGGACAATTCATGTCACACTAACGTGATTTCTTTCTCAGGAAGGATTACTAGAATACCAGATCAAGGAAATAAATATAGCATATCAATAAAATGCAAATGCCTGAAAGAAAGGACCAGGACAGTTTTGATGGCCTCCCAGTTATTTTTTTTTTTTTTCTGTTTTAGCTCAGGGGTAGAATTAACTGATAAGCCCTGATAGCAGAGCCTTTCCTTTCTAATAAAGCTACCTCTCTAACTGATTGCAATGTTGCCATTGTTAATGGTGGCCCAGAAAGTCCCCTCATTACCCTATAAATGTGGAAATACTGAGCCAGGTGGGAGGTGTTACTGGAATGTTGATTATGTTTCAAGCACATAGCTCTGCCTAGCCCAATCTGTAGAATTATATGCACACTGTGATGAATTTTTTTTAATTTCAAAAAATCCTAATATATACTCACCTGAGAGCTACAGATAATGTGATCATAAACTGCAGGGACCAGAACTTCAGAGAAGTTCAGACAAAATCCATTTCTTAGTTGTCTATCATAGGCGTAATCAGTATTAGCTCTTCCATCCTTTTCTTTCTTCCAGTAACTGTTTCTTTCTATTTTCTGTGGTGTGTTTGGTTCTTTAACATCTTTTTCTTTTTCTACATTCTATAACTATCTTGCCACTTGGCTTTAAAGCAGAATATAATTTCAGTGTTTAATTCAAAGACTCACTCATTTCTGATTTTGACCCTACATCTAATTCAAAACTGATCTTGCTCCTTTCTCCAGGTCAGACTACTAAAGTGGCTACTGCTGCTTAAAGGAGAGAAAATCAGGTGTGGTCAGACACCATGGTTTTGGCTCCTCTGTTTTTAGGCTTAGCTGCCTTTGAGCTTGAGGCTAGGCCTGAGAGATGAAACATGTCTTCTTCTCTGATGAATTGGAGGTTGATGGTAAGATACTAGCTGTAACTATCTGTGCACTATTGGTAACTGATTATTCTGTAGTCTGTGTGAATTGGGTGCTTAGGTGCTTTGGGCTGAGGATGTTTTGTCTCTGCTTACTCTAGCCTAAGAATCCCTCTTCCCAAAGAGATAGGTTTTATCTCTCTGTCCTTTTCAGGTATATCCCCATTCCTTTTCCAGGATGGCACAGCAATCATCTGGCTTATAGTTGCCTGTGTAGATCTACTGCTCCTTAAGAGCAAACCAAAATGACAGGCCTTCCACATATCACCTCAGACAGCTGAAAACTGGAACTTGAGGGCTAGCACTGAGGACATACCACCTGCTGTCAGACATCTCTAGACTAGAAGATGGCACCAAGCTCTACCCTCACTTGTGCCCCTGAAATTCAGAAATCTCTAGTCAAATATCCTAATCTTCACTAATAAGTAGCATGAGCACAGAAAGGGACAAGCCACCATCCTCAGAAGCTCTTAGGTTCCCAAAAGGTTCTCCATAAACTTTCCACCATTCTGCATTCTTATGGCAAATTAAGTAGATTTACAAGTTGTTCATATCAGCAACATTCATGGAGTGAATGACATATCAATGTCTCCCTCTAGGAGAAAGACTTTTGGAATCCCTTGTGCACTTGACTTCAGGGAGCCATTGCACGCACACACACACACACACACACACACACACACACACACCCCTCCCCTGCTTCCCCCTTGAGGAAGGAGAATAACTTCTTACAATGTTGCTCACTTCTGCCCCAAACCTAGTGACCACCCTTCCACTCTTCATGGACTGAATAAAGGTGGTATGTTGGTGGGTAGAAAAGATACTTCTGTCACCTGCTGGGCATTGCCTAGCTCCAAGTGCAAGCAATGCAGTGATGTACTTCTGAAGTTCAAGGATCTTGCCTTTAGACAAAATATCCAGGCAAAAAACCTCCATGTACAAAATCTGGTCTTCCTCTTACCAAGAGGGGAGGCCTTTCTTCAACTCTCACACCACAAGAGTAGTATAGAGCCTCTCTGGAGAAGCAGAGACCCCATTGTGTTACCTGACTCTTTTGTTTCACAGCATTGGTTCCTCCAGCATCCAGTATTGCAGATTAAATGTATCAAGTAACTGGAAACTTGGGCTTTTCAGAAACACTGGAGATATGTGTACTTACATCAATATTTTATGAAGGATTTGGAGAAGAAATGCCAATTCTGGATATGAGGAAAACTTACAAACAGATGAGATCGAAAGGGAAAAAGTCACTGGAAGAGAAGAAAATTCTCAGTGTGAGAACTATTCTAGTTAATGTAACATAAGATTTTAAAACATATTTTCTCCAAATCTATTCTTTCTGAAACATGAAAGGTGTGTGGGGACAGGAATGTTAGGAATACATTGAATTGAATCCATTTCTAAAGCTACTGTTATTTCAGGATGATTGGAAAGCACTATTTTTATTAAGACTCCAAATAATAAAAAAGTTCATGATTTGTAAAAATTTCATATTCTACTTATTAATGTTGAAGCAAATTCCTCTGGACACTTTGTGGATGTTATTACTTGACTGTGACTGTTCAGATGAATGCAGATTGGTAGCGTCAGGAAAAGCAGTTAATGTTATAAGGAATTATTGTATTAAAAATATTTTAATGGAGTTTATAAAGAAATGACATTCTGAAATACCTGTATTTTTGCTGTAGTTGGGGGTGCTGAACACAGGGCCTCATGCATATTTTGCAAATACTCTACCAGGGACCTGCAGCCCCAATCCCTTTTTAATTTTTTTCTTGAGACAAGGTCTTCTAAGTTACGTAGGCTGCTTCTGGCTTTGAACTCACAATCCTCTTGCATCCACCTCCCGAGTCTCTGTGATTATAGGTGTGTGCCACCCTGCCTGGCTGCCTAAAATACCTTTAATGTGAAAAATGTGATAAATAAAATTAACCAGGGTTTATTTCCACACATACAGGTGGTTTCTGACTTGTTAGTTAATACATTTAGGAAACAAAAATCTGATTCTCTGGAGAATCATCTATATATTGTGAAGAAAATTATATATGTATACTAAAATTGTAATATAAAAATATTATTTACACAGCAAGTGACAAACATAGAGGCTTACACCAGAAACATGTCCCTTAGGCATATTGAAAGCTGATAAATACCTTCTTTCAATTTGGAGGAGACCTGGATCATTTTTCCAGCAGCAGATGCTGAAAGACAGGGTTGAAATTATTATTTGTCAAGTGAAAAACAACATTTTGCATAAATATGCAGATTTTAGGCATCAAAGTTGAATGTATGAAAGTCTGGGTTATATGAAAGTCAAGTGTTTGAAACTCAGGGACATTTCCCTGAAGATATCAATTGGAATTTTAAATACAGTAAGAGGTTTTCCTTTCAAGATTTTTTTTTCAGTTTCAATGTCTTAAAATGTCTTCTAATGTTGTCATTCTAACACTTTCTTGGCTGACTGCAGTAGTGCACACCTGTAATCCCAGCAACTTAGGAGGCTGAGGCAGGATTGAGAGTTCGAGGCCAGAGGCAACCTGTGTAATTTAGCAAGCCCCATCTCAAAATAAAAAGTAAAACTGGGGCTGCTGATGCATCTCAGTGGTAGAGCACTTGCAAAGTATGTGCAAGACCCTGGGTTCCACCTCTGAGTATCTGAAAGAAAAAAGAAAAGAAAAGAAAAGGAAAAAAAGAAATAAAAGACAAAAAGACTTTTTCTTGCCATTACCCAATATTCTTTGATATTTACCACTTTAAGCCACTTCTATTAGTTTCTGCATCTTGTCCACTCCTTTGCTTTATCTTTTTCCACAAATTGGTGATTCTTCAGGAAAGAGCTATGCAATCAATAGGTTTAACATGAACATTTTGAGATGATTATAGATCACCTTTAACAGTCAAAGTAACACCATAATTTACCACTGTTTCTCACTTATATAGATAGACCCACTTGCAATGTAAACATTATCCTCTGTTTCTCAGCACATAGCTAAATATTGTCTTTTGTACAAATTTTAAAGACTATCTAAAAATTCAAGCATTTCATTTTCAGGGCTGAGGGTCAAACATTGAACAGGACATGTACTAAGTAATTGCTCTGTCACTGTGCTATATCCCTAGCCCTTGTTTTCTTTTCCTTTTTTTTTTTTTTTTTTAACATTACTGAAGTGTTGAACCCAGAGCCACTATGTGCTAAGTAGTTGCTCTACTATTGAGCTTCACATTCAGGCTCTTTTTTATCTTTTATTTTGAGACAAGAGTCTTGATAAATTGTGTAGATTGCCTCTAGCCTTGAATTTGCAATCTTTTTGCCTCAGCCTCCTGAGTAGCTGGGATTAAAGATGTGTGCCACAACCTCTGCCTGTATTGTTTTTCTGAGACAGAGTCTCCTGATGTAGTTCAGGCTAGCCTTGAACTTGCTATGTAGTCCAGGCTGACTTTGAACTCTCAGTCTTCCTGCCTCTGCCTCCCCAGTGCTGAGATTACAGGTATGCACCACCATTCCCAGCAATCAAAACAACTTTCAGAGATGTTTTGTTTCCACATATGACTACAGAGACCCTCCAGCATATTGCTGAATGTTTGCTACATTTGTTAACTCTTATTTAGCTCTCATCTAAAAATCCAAAGCACTCAATCCAAGAAGCAGGCATAGATGATTTTGTCCCATTTGGCACATTTATGGCTGCTATACACAGGTGTGAGAAAATTGGATTGCCTACTCTTATGGGTAATGAACTTTTGTTTGGTTTGGGGTACCAGGATTTTGAACCTGTGCCTCAAATGCAATAGAAAAGTAGTCTACAACTGAGATAAACCCCCAAACCTCTTTTATTATTTTTAATTTTTGAGTCATTGTCTAAATTGTATAGGCTGCCTCTGGTCTCAAAATCGCCATCCTCCTGCCTCAGCCTCCAGAGTCACTGGGATTATAGGCATTCACCATGGTGCCAGTGAACTTCTAATTCTTAAAAACTGCATGCTTTGATCAAAAGGTTATATTACAGAATTTTCTATGGTTTCCATTCAGGGATATATAGTGAACAAGACTGGCCTGGTATTAACCTCCCTTGCGAGCTTAATTAATTAATTTACTTCAGGCTTCTAATATATTACAATCACTCTATCATTGGTGAGAATGAAAACATTATTTCCATTATATAAATATTATCATTGTAGACTAGGAATGATATGAGAAGCCAAATTACTTTCAAGATGTATTCATGGATTATCAATGTAGATTCATGTCTCATGACATATAATCAGTTCAGAGATGCAAAAGTTTGAAAGGATAGAGATTAAAATTCAGATTCTAAAGATTACTATTCACTACAATTTACTATTTGGGGCTGGGATTTGGCTCAGTTGGTAGAGCACTGCACTGCAGTCTCTGAGGTCCATGGAGAAAAGATTGAGGTTGTCCAAGATTTTACTTTGCTTGGCTCTATAATCAACACCCGTGGAAGCAGCAGTCCAAAGACCAGAAATCCAAAGACGCATTGCTCTAGGAAAAGCTGTGGCAAAAGACCTCTTTAGAGTATTGAAAAGCAAAGATGTCACATTGAAGACGAAGGTGTGTCTGACTCATGCCATGGTATTTTCAGTCGCATCATATGGTTGTGAAAGCTGGACATTGAACAAGAGAGACAGAAAAAGAATTGATGCTTTTGAATTGTGGTGC